>OMNW01032394.1:0-28305 GCA_900303245.1 Selene dorsalis
AACTACAGCCACACTCCCTACACATTAACCTCACTACTAGTATAATTCGACAGAGTTGGATTAAGTTATATTTAGAGAACAGAATTTACATTTATCAGCCTGTTGCATGAGTTGCTATCGTTATCCCGTGTGTTAGCCTACAACTTTATCTGTTAATACGCTCTAAATCTTCTCATCTAGACGGCGACAATCCACCAACATACTTAATTACTCATGTCAATTTGATTCCGATGCAGTACTGATACGAAAATTTGATTCTTTAAACATTTTACCTTGAACAAGTGTAGCTCCGACATCTGCTCCATTGAAATTACACTGAGCGACAGTTAGCTTGTGCTAACTTCCAGGAACTTTCGAGGGCTCCATGGTCCGCCATTGCTGTGAAAAAACTGAACCATTGCAGTGAACGGAGGTGTCGCCACTCTCTCTCTCAAGGCACTCTAGTTTCAGTGTAGTGAAGCTTCATTTTATGTAGAATAACTTGTAGCTTAGCTGACTACATTTCTCAAGTAGCTTGCCCAACACTGTATATAAGCCATGTTGTTAGTTTTTGTCCTAGTGCATAATTTATTTTGAAGAGGTTTTAATGAATTGATGCTCATTAAACAAAGATTAATTGGCTAGGCTGTGGTCTGCCGCCACCTATGGCAGAAGTGGTCACCTCCCTACAGTTTGTTGTGGTCTGTTTCGAGGTGTTTTAATATTGAATTCCCTCAGTGTACAGATTGATGTGCATTTTGTGGAGTGCTCCAGTGTCAGTATTTCACCACAAGTTTGGTTTCAGAGTGACCCCTCAAATAATTGTCTTGACAAAGCTACAACAAACTAAATATTAGTATAGGACATTAGGCCCCACAGCACCTGCCCATGCTGCCAGGTCTGGTGACAATAAAAATGCAGACTCTCAGAACCTTTTCTGGACATGCAGGTGACCCGACAATCTCAAATAGAACTCAGGTAAATTAGTCTGGTTTGTAGCTATTGATGCTGTCATTGAACCCTGGTCATAGCACCACCCTACTAGACCTGCCACGACACGGTCTGCCACACAGTCCGACTGGTGACGATGCAGTTCCACTGTAGCTGAAGTCCTGCCAGCGGCACCCTCAGTGTCAAGAGTCACATACAACACACAGTGAGTACTGAACAGATGCAGTCATGGATTCATATTTCAGCCATTTTTCAGTTTGGAATTACTCACAGTCCTCACAGTTCCATGATATTTTAACTCACATTTCTTTCACTTCCTTTTTATTTCAATCTAATCTTTGAACATTCTTGTCTTGTGTTAGTCAAAGAAAAACATAAACTTAATCTGGTTTGAGTTGACCAAGGTGTGAAATTTGAACTTGGATGGCAACAAACTACATTCAATAGATATTTGGCTGAAGGAGTTTGTATGGCTCAGAAAACTGTTATAATGTTATCAATTTAGGCAATATATCCAGACTAATGGAAGAAGATAAAACAAAATCATTAGCAAATCTAGTGGGACATCTGGACGTAATAGCATGTTTTCATGATATATTCTACCCTACAATTTAAATATTATGATAATTATATATAGATATAGATTTACTGCGACCAACTACACACAGAGTGAACAGAGTGAGAAGCTTCTCCGCACCGGAGACAGACGAGGCAGGCGGAGCACCTCGGTGTCACTAACCTCAGCAGTCCTGGTGCTCCACGGCTGTCTCACACTCTTCACGCTTCAAACTTCTCACCAAAAAGTTAGCCTGGAGCCCTGAAGA
Organism: Selene dorsalis; assembly: GCA_900303245.1. Taxonomy (NCBI): domain Eukaryota; kingdom Metazoa; phylum Chordata; class Actinopteri; order Carangiformes; family Carangidae; genus Selene; species Selene dorsalis. The sequence goes on from OMNW01032394.1 coordinate 1,755, forward strand.
GCTCATGACCTAGAGCTCATGGGAAATGCAGTCTTCATTCTGGCAAAACATGCAAGTTCCTCGAAGGGGCTGTAATGTTTACATTTTCTTTTTTTCTCACGTCGTGCCCCCACTTAAAGAGGACATGAAACAACCAGACAACTTAACATTATTCATTAAATAGATTTCCAGTGTACTTAAAAAATGTCAAACTAACACATGGAACGTAAACATTTAGGAGAAAATAGAAGTTTAAATTTGCGTTTTTTAGCTAGGGCGCAGCCATCTTGTTGTTCCACAGCCTGTGACATCACTGGATTGGTTGTCTCTACTGGCAGACAGCAACAGACAGTGAAAGTTCAGGATAGCTATGGACAGAGACAGTAAAAATGAAACTGTGGAGGCACAGGATTAGAAGAGACACAGGGGAGACAACTACTGTATTGTTCCTTGATATAACAAGGAGTTTTACAGAGTTAAAAACATAGAAAAAAATGTCTGTTTCATAAACTACCGCTAATAAGGAGCTGCAACACTGCAGTGGTTAGCAGAGCTGAAAAAAGAGACTTCTCTGCTAATCTCTGAATCTCAGGTCTCTGGTGATCATTTCTTATAGCATGTTTACATCCAAAGGAAAACTTTGCGTGGGGAAAGCTGGTTGTTCACCGAATCAACCAACTACAACCTGACGTTACTCATCAGTTTTCAGTTTCGCGGCCTACAGCACATCCTCCACCGACAGGCTATTCACCGTGATAAACACATCAGTCCACCGCACACAGAGTAGCGATCTGATGTAAACATCGGCACTGACTGAAATAATGTGTGACGGGTCACAGCTATCTGTGAGATGCAGCTCCACACTGCTGTTGCTTCTACAGACCACAGACGACAACCAGGTGGATTATGGGGTATTTTATTACGGCTCTTCCTGTAACACAGTATACTGCCACAGTGGTGAGGGTAAGTTAATATCGGTCTCAGGGCAATCTGAACAGCACAGTGAAGTCCTCTTTCCTCTGTGCCTCAATTAATAGTAAAATAAAATACAGAAACCTGTTCATATAAAATAAAAATAAAAATTACATCCTAGTGTGATCGTATAGTGTATATTTTATTTCATGAATCATAACTGAAAAATCCCCACATAACCATTGTATAACATGAAATGTCATTTAAGAAGACGTTCAACATTTAACATGAGATAAGTATAAAAATCACAAGTAGCTTAATAACATAAAATTCATTAACATAAACATTAACAAATGTGAGCCATTTATCAGAGCAATTAAAAAGGCTGCTCACAGACTGGTATACAAAAAAACATCATGAAAAGTTACATAAAATGTGCACAACATATTACCTGTAACACAGTATACAGCTACAGTGGTGAGGGGAAGTTAATATCGGTCTCGCAGCAATCTGAACACCGAATACGAGGGAAAACATTTAAGCTAGTTTAACATCATAAACAAATGGTTAATGACCTCTGACCTGACATTTAACCTTAAGGTTAAAGAATAACACAGGTTCTTCACAGGAAAGGAGGACAGAAAAACACATTTCACAATACAGAAAAGGGGATCAGATATGTCATATCTGAGGTTTGTAGAGTCTTGAAAAACTAAAAAGATAACACATACATTTTACTATTATAACAAAAAAAAACCCAGTTTCTCCTATACGTGCTTGCTACAGCACAACCTTTAACAACACAGCAAATTTATGGAGTGTGGGAGTGAAAACCCATCAGGCAGCCATCTTACTTAAATGTCCCTCAATCAATCCAGACAGGAAATTCTCTCATGGTCCCTCTGCCTTAGGCAACCACATATTAGTACTCCAGACCAATTAAGAAAAAGGAGTTTATAAAACAAGTATAGAGAAGTAACTCACGCAGATACATGTGGACACCTCAGAAAAATAAAATCAATTTCAGGCTGGTCAACCCATCGGATCCTCCATTAAACCTCTCCCTGCCTAACACTGATCTGCCTAAACACCGAAAAAGAAAACATCTGAGGTGCCAATGTCAGTGAAAAGCCGTGTAAAAAACCCAGGATCTGCCAAGGATACCACGACATCAATACCACTTTATGGCAGCGCGGTTTACAGCACTTGACTGCAAGGCGGGCAGCGAAGAGTCATCATGTCAGCAGTGTGGAAATGTTTTCAGGTGAATGAGAACGACAAAAACAAAGCAAGATTCAAATTATGAGAGGCGCCTCAGTGATGGAAAAAAAACCCACTGTACTGCAGCGCATCTCTTCTCGATCCAAGGTAAAGTGTGTGTGTGTGTGCACGTGCTCTGACCTGACCTCTGATCTTCTGGACGCCTTCGTTAGCACTCTGCTCTCTTCTTGAACGATCCGTGCGCGGAGATGTCATGTCGTCACGTGTGGTGTTTCTGTCTGTGTCCAGTGTGTGTGTGTGTGGTCTGTCTGCCTGTGTATGTGTGTGTGTGTGTGTGTCCAGTGTGTATGTGTTTCTGTGTGTGTCTGTCTGTCTGTCTTTGTGTCTTTTTTAAACCAACTGAAATATTACCGCTTTTTTAGGTACAAAGATCGCTTTTTCTAAAACACTGATAAGTATTCAGTATCGGTATCAGTGAGTACTCAAATGCAGGTACTTGTACACTACTCATTTTGGAAAAAAGTGGTATTGGTGCACCCATAGTCCTCACCCTAATGAACCCAACTGCCTTGAATTATGCCCAAAGGTGTGAGGGCTATAAGAAGCTCACAAGGACAATGGACTCCGTCTTCACTGTGGAGGAAATGGCAACATGCTCCGTCATGACAAGAAAAGGGATTGTGGGGGAAAAAAGACAGCAATTTGATGTGGACAAAGTGCAGTCAGTGATTGGTAAACATGCCAGAATATTGTTTTTGCTGGGCAAAATGGTCTTGTATCAGCTTGTAAGCTCAAAAAATCTTGCTTATTTTCAATTTTGTCATTAACAACCCCAATGCTCACCATCTATTTTAATAATTAACTAATTAATTAACTAATCGTTTTCAGTCTTTTTTTTTTAAAGAAGAAAAAGTCAAAATTCTCTGATTCCAGCTTCTCAAATATGAATATTTTCTGGTTTCTCCAGTCTATGACAGTTAAGTGAAGACCTTTGGGTTGTGGACTGTTGGTTTGTACAAAATAAGACATTTGAGGACATCTTCTTGGCCTTTCTCACAATTATATAGACCGAAAGCCTAACACATTAATCATTTTTATTTACTTTTTAAATCAGTAGCAGCCAAATATCAAGTAGTAAAGTTGATTAAAAGATGTACTTTTCAATTAAGTTTTATTGAAACTGATTCAAAGCAAAAGAAATATTTAGCTCGAAACCAAAGAACTCAAAAGGGAATGTAGGTGCCGAAACAAAACAAAAGCGAGATGGAGGACAGGGACCAACCCAGCAATGGACCGTAGGATCCCTCTCCGCCGTCAACTAAAACTGCCTAACAAAGAAACTACCTAAGAGACAGTAGAACCAAAACTGATAGGGGGACCACCGGACACCTACACCCCAAGCTAAAACAACAAAGCCCAGCGGTCTAAAAGTGCCTGGGAAATAGACAAGAAGAAAACCATTACACTTGGACAAAACTAAACAGGAAAAACGGAGGAAAAGAAACCAACCTCCCCCCGGGTTTTCGGGAGTGTATGTATGAGCATGTCTGTGCCAGCGACCTCCGCATCACGCTCCACCCCTCTAAATACTTACCTGAGCGAAACCTCCACACAGTGGAAGGAGAGAGCCAAGAGGGAGAGGAGACGGAGACGCGCCCCAGAGGGAGCGGAAACGGGGCGCACAAAAGAATACCAACAAGGACGCGCATAACATGATCCAAGTTAATAAATGGTAAAACGGCACATCATATTCTGTCCTCTCTCTCAAATCAACGAACATGCCTGACACACTGCATGAGTGGTGTACATGGAAGTAACGGCTCTGACACTCCTCCGGACTTGCTCCAGTCAGTCTCTCACTGCAATAGCATTTTCGCCTACTCAAGTTTACTCAACATATTAAATAATACATTGTATTTTTCTCTAAACACAAATCAAAAGTATCTCTTCCAAATATCATATTAATAAATTAAATTATTAGCAAAAGATCAAGATAAAACACATAGCACTGAATGAGTGGTGTACATGGAAGTAGAGGCTCTGACACTCCTATTAAGAAGAAGGAAAAGAGATGTCACATACAACAACAACAAAAAGAAACACTGTGAAGCGGCTCTGAGGCCAATGAGGCTTGTAAACATTAATGCAAGCTAACGGTAACTAGCCGGTAACTAGCTGCCTCGGAATCACATTTTACACACCAAATACACCACAAATCACAGAAAACACATTAAACAGCATTGCGACACAGACCACCCTGGCCGCGTTAAACAACAGACTTATAAAACAAAACCTTTATCAACTTTTGAGGGAAGCTTCCCAATGTGTTACCTCTGGACATGCTCCAGTCAGTCTGTGACTGGAACACACAGGCGCAGACCCTCAAAACGCCTCCCCCTCCCCCTCCACCACATACGCACACTCAGAGCTCCAAAATAGAGACAGGTAGAAGAGAGCAACTTGAATAACTTGAAAAATGAAACAATTATTTTGTTTAAATTACATAACAATAAATATTTAACTGTTACATTAGTGCACATTTGTGTGCATGCTAGCACATGAAGGTGCCTCCTGTTAAACGGTTGTCCCACCACATATTTATATATTTTTTAGTGATTAGGTTGGTCAGTTTCAAGGTTTCAAACAAATACAGGTTATGTGATGGTGTACACCAGAGATCATTAACTATATTTGTTGAAGGGTCAGAATTTTTCTCAATAGACACCTCGGGGGCCGGACATTCAAGTAGGCCTAGATTGAAATTAAATCCACCTTTTTGCCTAATAATTTAGTTTTTCATATTTTATTTTACCTGTAAGCACATCATTTCCATTGATACACATCTTTGGTGTTTTGTATCCTATGCTATAAAATAGAAAATTTTGACAGCTGGCCAGTTGATGATCACTGGTGTACAGGTTCATGCTGAGACCAGATGGAAATGAGGAGGAAGTGAGACTGACCTGGTAAGCGACACTCATGTGGTGTATTGTTGGTCTTCATGTCTGTATTGTTGCAGTAAGAAATAGACAGATGCCATGTGTTAACTTTGACTGCTTCATGTTTTGGACCTCCTTTGAACCTGTACACAGTTTTTGACACTATTGCTATTGTCTGCCCAGGGCCATATGGAGGAGGGTGAGGAGGGTCAGGCACGTCAGGAGCAGCTGGTGCTGCCTTCTTAACGCCGATTAGGGGCTTTGCTTCTAAATTTAGAGCCAGAGATGCATCCTGCTTCACATTTGGACTTTGGAATCAGTCCAAACCAGGTTTCTGTGTCTCAGCTTCTTGGCCAACATTAACCTGTTTGCTCACTTTGCTTCTGCTGCTCACATGCAGTGTGTGTACATGAATAACAATGCCTGGATTACACACGACAAACTCCTCAGCTGTAGTTGTGTAGCTGACCTCTTATCCTGTATCCATGGTTTGTGTATGTGTGTGTTTTAGCGTTTTCTCTGTCTTCTCTAAAATCAAAAAAAATCTGTCAAACCTTGAGAAGCTCCTCATTATGCCAGAGCTGGAGGCATATTGTGACCTTATGTTCCACTTGCATGGATACAGTATCTCAGTAACTCATTGAGATGGAATGTCCTCAAATTTGGGTCAAACATCAACTTGGACTGATGAATGAACTGATCAGAATTTGGAGGTCAAAAGTCAAACTCTCTGTGCCCTCACAAAACATGATTTTGGCCACAGCTCCAGAATTCATACATTAAACATGACACAATTTTACTCAAATGGCTATGTAGATAAAAAAAAGCAACAGTATTTCATTGTTGTTCATCGTTCAAGGTCAAATGTCAGCTTTACAATGACGTCATTGTGCTCTGCAAAAACACTTGACAATTATGAAATGTTGCTATAGGAGCTGAATGTGTTGGGTTGAGTTTGGGGTATTGGTGTAATTCACTCAGTGTACGTGTGGGGTCGCTGTGCTGTTACCTGGGGAGCTCAGGTGCATATAAGGGGCATTGTTTACTCTCCTTGTCAGGTTTTGACCCGGAAGGGCAAACGGTTTTTGACCGCCGAGGCGCGGAGGCGCTCATTAATGCCGCTGTTTTGTTTGTTTGTTTGTTTTCTTCTTTGTTTTGGAGATTGCACAGCAATAAACCCACTGTGTTGCAATTCAACGAACAGCGTGGACATTCGTTCAGTACGGTATGATTGCAGCAGCTGAGGCGAGGCGCGTCAACCAGGTTATTCCGGTCTCAAATACCTCAGTAGCTCTAGTATTAGACTGAGCTCCTTTAACAGTTGCATTCAGAGATTTCGTGACTGGGTCTCCTGCAACTTTGCTGCTTGGTGGAGGAAACAACCACAAGGCGGTTACCCTAGTTAAAGTAACTTAACAGGTTTTCACCTGCAACTCTCTTTAAACTTTTGATACTGTTCCACTGGGATAGAAAACACTTGTAAACTGTGAAGATACGCAGTGAGTAGAAGCTGAAATCTGCAATTGCTCTCTAACCTATGCTGTATCAGATTTTCCAGAGATTGTTTCCATCAGCAGGATCTTAAAGAGCTTTTGTTTTGGCATTAATTATTTCACAAATTTTTTGTTTCAAGTTTTCACTCCCACATAAATCATGTCACTAGGACTGCCTTCTGTCACCTGCGCAGTATAGTTAGAAATTAGAAAGACAAAAATAGAAATCCTTTCCAGAGTGATTCAAAGAAATGGTTCAGGCATTTATCACCTCTAGGCTGGACTACTGTAACTCCCTCTTGTCAGGATGTCCAAAAAACTCTCCAAAGAATCTCCAGCTGGTCCAGAACGCTGCAGCCAGGGTATTGACAGGAGTTAGTAAGAGAGAGCACATCTCTCCCATTTTAGCTTCTCTCCATTGGCTTCCTGTAGGATACAGGATAACTGTCAAGTTGTGGGGGAAATCTGGACCCAGATGCAGACACACAATGAGACGAGCAGTGAAACAAAAAAAAAGGATTTATTTAATTTACAGGGAAACTGAAACTCCCAGACAATGATGCAACAAAAAATTTGGATAATCCAGGGAAAAACTCAGGACATGGCATGGAACACAGACATGGCATGAATCACAGACTTGGACCGAGGTTTGACACAGGACATGGCATGAAAGACAGACTTGGACCGAGGTCTGACACAGGACATGGCATGAAACACAGACAATCCGACAAAAACAAAGGGAAACACTGGGGTTAAATACATGAGGCACAGGTGGGGAAATCAACACAGGTGAAACACATTGGGGTAATGACAGGGAGGAAGCACACATGACAGGACACTGAACTACAAAATAAAACAGGAAACAGGGAACGAAACACAGAACTAAAAACATGGACCATGACAATAACTTCAAAATCCTGCTACTGACTTATAAGGCTCTTAATGACAAAGCTCCATCCTATCTTAAAGACCTCATCATTCTTTATTGCCCAAGTAGAAGACTTCATTCCCAGAATGCAGGTCTGTTAGTGACTCCCAGTATCGCTAAAAAACAGACGGAGGTAGAGCCTTCAGCTAACCAGCTCTCTCCATTGGTCAGAGAGGCAGACACTCTCCTCCCCTCTCCTCTCACAGATTTTTTGTCTCGTCTTTATCTGTTGTACCTCGTGGTGTCTCACACTCTCTCTGTGTCCTCAACAGGTCTGCCCTCCCCACTTATGAATCAGGGTGCCCACCATTAAACTGGCCTGCTCTCTCTGCTTTCCCTGTATATGACCCAGCCTGCCTACCAGAGGCTGCCTTCATCAGCTCTTGTTAACTGAGCAATTCAATTTCCAAGTTGTACACTGTTTTCTTGTCTGTACACAACATCCATTGCACGTCTGCCCACCCTGGGTGAGGGATCCCTCCTCCCTGAGGCTTCTCTTGTTTTTTCCCTGTTAAGGTTTTTCCACTGGTGGCCTTAAAGTGATGGATGTCCATCTGAAGGACCCTGAGATATTTTTCCAAAAGTTCCAAAATTTTTCAGTTGTTGCTTTTGGTTGTAAATTGTTGTTAAGTTAATTCTATTGCTCAAACGTACAGTCTGTCAAACTCTGTGTCCTAAGAGGCTGAGACCTACACCAGAACCCCCTCAAGTGTTCATTCCATGAAGACCTTAGTGTATTTCAAGGCATTTTTACAACAAGATGTCTATTTATAATGACATGTTCTGGAACAGACAGACAGACAAATTTATTAATCCTACCAGGGGCAACTAGTTTGAACAGCTTGCATACTAACATACAGAGACATGAGTACATACAATAAAAATAGATAAGATAGAATAAAAATATAATAAATAAAATGCCAAGGAATATAGTGGAAGGATCAGTAAATATAATGAATAAATAAAAAGGGTTCCTAATATTGACTAATAAGATATTAAGAACTGTACATGGGTAAAAAGAACAAAATGATTATGAACAATTTAAAGGTAGGGTTGGAGATCCTGGGAAAACGGTTCGAGCAGGCCACATTTTGAAAATACACAAGTCAAAAGTCAAAACCCCTTTCCTCAGACTTCTCTCCGAAGCCACGCCCCTGAGCGCAGGATCACTCTGCATAATCCCAATGAGAGCGACGCGGCTTTTGGCAATACTGTCACATCTAGCAGGGCTTTACTGCACAGCATTGCTAACTTTCCACCAGCTTTTTCTCATGGCTCATTCACGTTAAAGAAAACACCTGACATCATAATAAACCATCCAGCATCCAGTTTAGAGGTACATTACCACCTACTGGACTTCAGTGTGCTACACTGGATTACTGGTGTTGTCTCTTCCATTTCGTAACTCACTGAAAACTCTAATCACGCACATGATTAGTGTGCGAAGAGCGGTACGCAAAGAGGGAGGTACAGACTTGGCAGTTTGATTGACATATCATGATCCATGACTTGAAGATGATTAGATGGTGTTTTTCCAGGATTGTAGGTCCCACAGGTGACTGACTTTTTTCATATTTGTGAAAAAGCATCACATTAATTGGTTGCAGTCAGGTGTGAAGAGGATTTCAAGCAATTTAGTAAAAAATGCTCCAGAAATAGATCTCCAACCCCACCTTTAAGAGATGAATGGCAGAGGGAATAAAAGATTTTAAGTAACAGTTAGTCTTACAGACAGGTGAGACATACTGATGACCAGAGGGCAACAGAGAAAATTCACTGGCAAGCACGTGACCGGGAGAAAACAAAATGCTGTTAGCTTTCCTTTGGAGTTTGTTACAAAAACTGGTCAAGTCCCTAAATTTCACTCCTGTGATCTTGGAACATGTTTTTATAATGCTGTACCAGCTGTTTTTATCTCTCAACGTAAGGCTAGGAAACCAGCAGATAAAGGAGAAACACAGGGGACTTTCGATAAAAGACTAATAAAAGCGACAGAGAAAGAATTAAGTTTGCAGAGAACATGCGTTCTCTGTTGCCCTCGCTTCACAATGTCTGCAGCATTCACAAAAAATTTGAGGTTCTCATCAAAAAAGGTGCCTAGATATTTATACAAAGGTACCCTTTCCACAGTTTTCCCATGGATGGTGCTATCTGCAGCTGTGTTTTTGTTACATCTAAAATTAATTATGAGCTCCTTAGCTTTGGACACATTGAAGTCTTAGTAATTTTTGCCGCACCATGAAACAAAATCAGCAAGGGCCACCCCATGTCCTGATTCAGATCCCTGGAGAAGGGACAGCAGTGCTGTGTCATCTGAGAATTTGATTAGGTAGCTGCCTTCCTTGGCACTCCTACATTCATCTGTATACAAATAAAGAGTAAAGGGGAGAGGACACACCCTTGTGGTGAACCGATGAACAGAACTAAGGAGTCAGAGACACAACCATTTAAAGAAGCCCTCTGCTCTCTGTTAGTTAAATGTCTGACAAATGTCTGACAATGTGACGCAGATTCACTTATCAGCTTCCTAAGTAAAAGATGCGGCTGCATCAAGTTAAAAGCTGAGGAAAAGTCAACGAATAAGAGCTGAGCGTGAGCTTGAGGCTTTACCAAGTGCTTATAGAGGCAGTTAGGAAAGCTTGGCGTCCTCTACACCTTTCCCTGCCTGACAGGCAAACTGAAGTGGGTCAATTCTCCCCTCCCTATGTGAAAGAATTATGTCCTTCATAATTTTCTCAAAGACCTTCATACACAGTGATGTGAGTACTACTGGTCTAAAATCATTGAGTTGTTTTGGGGATGAGATTTTTGGAACTGGGATTATGATGGAAGATTTCCATAAATCAGGGAATTGACTGCAGTTGAGTGACATCTGAAAGATGTGGTGGAGGACACTACTAAGTTGGTCAGCACAATACCATAAATTTCATCTGGGCCAGAGGCCTTTCTTATGTTCACCTTCTTCAGAAGGTTATTAACACACTCCTGACTGATGACCATATTACAGTCAGAGTCAGAGGAGATGCTCTGTTTAAGAAGACAAAGATTGTCTGAGAGGTCACGGTTTTCAAACCGCGAGTAAAAGAGGTTGAAAGCATTTGGCTTTCCTGCTTGTTCCCTGTAGAGTAAATGGTGTATTTACCATGCATATTTTGGTTGATACAATAATGCAGTAACCAGGCAATGCACTGTGTTCACCTGAAAGTCCTGTGATGAAGATCTTGTCATCTTAAGGGTTGTCGACCAGTACAGCAGACAGCAGGCTCACTTTCAGGCACTGGTGTGAGAGGCAGAATTTTACAGTTGACATGTTTGAACAGCTGCAGCAAAGTGATACTGCAAAACAGCAGCAGTGACCTGCAGAGCTAGACTGCAGGGAGACACAAACTCTCAAGAGGCTCCAGTTAAAACATGAGCTTGTGTTCTGCTTATAGCTAACCTAAAAGTAAACCTGCCACTGTACCTCCATTTTCTAGTAGAAATATTTTCATACTTCACATTGTAATACATGTTGCAATGTGAAGTGCAACATGTATTGCAATGCCAAACAATCCTAGGCATGTCTGTCAGATCTGCACCAAACAGCACAAACTCATAGTGGAGGGTGACTGCTCAAACACTATGAACTTTTTGGTGTTTATTATTGGTGTGTTCTAAGAGTTAAACTTTGAATCATTGGTAATATGGGCTAATTAAATTACTAAACTAAATGTGTAGTTTTGATTGTTTTCCAGAGCTTTATGGCCTAAGAAATAATATATTCTGAAATATTTTATACACAAACAGCGCGTCTGTGCGCGCGCGGGTGTGTATGGAGTAAGCAGCAGAAAGGAGCCTGGATGCCTTTCCGTCAGCATCATAGGATGACGTCAGAGTCAGCAAGGTTAACAGTAATGAGGCAAAACAGACCGGAAACGCATGCAATCTACCATTAAATTAAAACATAGATTTGTCGTTAAACACATGAACCTGCACAGTGTATCTCCAGCAGAGACTGGCCTGGAAATGACGAGACTTTAGGCTACAGTTGTGAGTAGGTCAGATTCAAAGGTTGTGTTCAATGATAAGGTATGGTGAGGATCAGAATTACTTACTCAACATCCTAAATTAAAACCTGATGAAATGCGAATACCATATAAAACTGATTTCTGTCCCATCAGACGTCTCCTCAATGTCTCAACGATACATTTTATTTTGGAAGGTTCCGGAAGTAGGGCTCTCCTCTTCTCTCTTGCGCTCCCGTCCTCACCGACCGTCCGCAGAATAAGCCACTGAGCCGTCGGTGCACATAAACGGATTTGTTCGAAGACTGGCCCAGGACTGAAGGAGGTTGCCGAGGCTCGTTGTGGTCTGCAGGGCTGCTGCGGCTCCATGGCCTGATCTGTACCGGTGGCGGATCGGCTGCAGTCGAAGACTTCGAGATGCTCCGAGCTCTCTGCAGCTGCACAATAACAGCGTCACCGATACCGGCCCGGGGACACAGCTATGCTTTTCAGACGGAGAGCCAGGTAACGTTAGCTAGCTAGCAGACGATAGTGGGTGGAGGGGGAGGAGAGAAGGAAATCATAGGAGCTTATACCGACGGGGATGCGGCGATTGTGGAGGCTGAAGGGCGGCGCTGGGTCATCGTTGTATAGACAAACAGGAGAAGATGTGGGTGGAAGAGTGAGGGGCTGCTGAGCGGCCTTCTTTTTAACGTTCACTTAATGTGTATTTAGCTTTAGTCCATCTGCAGTAACTAATCTCGCGTGAGCGCGCGCCCGTGTGAATAAGGGCAGTAATGAACTCCTTTGTGTGGTAGTGGTGGAGGCTGTGGGAGGAGGCCACCGCTCTCAGTGTATTGTTCATACCCCTGTTATGTAATGGTGTACCTCAGCTGTCCAGATGTTGACCACATGTTGGGATCAGAGGGAAGTCCAGTATGTTTGGACTCTAATGACACAGTTGGTCTCCTCTGCGCCCTCAGTGGCCCCCAGCAAAGTTCTCCTATGCTGAACCAGCACCACAGGAGCCTGTACAGCAGCACATAATAACACGATGTCACAGAGTCCGTGGTCCGCAGAACCAAACCAGCAAGTACGTTGTAGATTAATGTGTTCAGTGTCTTTAATTGACTCATCGCTTTTCAATGACGTAACATCAGGTTCTGACCGAATGCTTTTATCTGTTTGTAGTTTTTGCATGTCAAGAAATTTTGTATTTGTCAGTTGATTAATAAACTATAGTGTTTAGATAATATATAAAAACATGCTATATAAATGTAGAATGAGACTAGTCACTAATGGGTGATTACCATTAGTGATTGGCAACAATTGAATATGTTTCTTTTTTCCCAATTGATTATATAAAGTAAAATATAAAAATGTTGTTGATCATCAGCTAACAGCTGTTCTGACAGCCAGGTCCTGATCAAAAACCAAAAGACTTTGACTTTTCAGTAATTGCATTATCAATCATTATTACTGACAAAATCCCTCAAAATACTAAGGTATTATTTTTGTCTGCACACCACTAACCTAAACTAATCAGTTAGAAGACATTAATTCAAGTTTCACAAAGTCTCATCATAGCAGCATTGCATAGCTCTACCTGAACCACAGTAACCACATTCAAATGCGCCACATCTAACACAGGTGTTTTGTATTGAGCTTTATTAGATATTGTTGAAATGTTTCGGTTGCTCCAAACTAGAAAAACAGATAGTTTCAGATTTTAGATTTAATCAGGGGTCGACAACCTGTAAATTCTGACAAAAGTCTGTTTTAATCAAGCACTGAAAACTGTCAGCGACCATATTTACATATTCATAATTCATTGTATTACTGAGTTATTATCCACATGAAGAATTAGAAACAAAATTACATTGTCTTGAGGATTTTGGAGGTTCTGTAACCTCAGGCAACACCAGGTCACTGTGTTCACAATGTGCTACAACAGTGAAGACATGACACAACTATCAGTAGATGGATGCATATCCATTGGCAGCTGGTGGTGAAATTTGTTGGGTGGGCTAACAAATAAGTTACACCCATTAACACAAAGAACCAAAACAGATATTTCATCTGTTTCTCTCCCTCTCTCCCTCTCTTTTGGTCACACACACACCATTTGACAAATTGGTGACTGAATGATGCATGATGATTGACCTAAACTCTATCACATAGTAGGGCTGGGCAATTAATAGAATTTTGATAATGATTTCAATTTTGGATCCATACGGTGAAACTTATATAATTAATGAAAAGCTATTATTTTGTCATTTTTTTAGACTATTGGTGTTGCAACCAATTAATTTAATGCTTTTTCACAAAAATGAAAAAAGTCCGTCACCTGTGGAACAGACAATCCTGGAAAAACACCATCCAATAGTCGTGAACAAGTTCAAGTCAATTGGATCCTGATGTGTCAATCAAACTGCCAACTCTGTCCCTCCCTCCCTCCTCTGTGCATTGCACTCTTTATGCACTAATCACGTGTGTGCTCAGAGTCTTAAATGAGTTACAACACGGAAAGGACAATGGCAGTAATCCAATGCACCACACTGAAGTCCGGTACGTGGCAACGTACCTCTAAACTGGATGCTGGATGGTTTATTATGATGTTAGGTGTTTTCTTTCACGTGAATGAGCCATGAAAAAGCTGGTGGAAAGTTAGCGATGCTGCGCAGTTAAGCCCCACTACATGCGTCAGTATTGCCGAAAGCCGCGTTGCTCTCATTGGGATTACACCTGGTCCTTCTGCGAAGGTGATACCTTCATGGGGCGACTGGAGAATGGTAGATAACGTTATATATCATATATGATGTTACGGCGTGTATATTTGTGTAGTTTCATCTGACATAATCAACAAATTACAGGTTGCGGGGTGCATTTGTGTCGTGGTGCCGCAATTTTACAAGGTTGGTTTTCAGCCAAGAGACACAATAAGTGACGTGCACATTGAAGAAAAGGGAGCCTCCATTTTCCCTTGTAACAAGTAACAATTTATTAAACCTTCTCAATTACTCCAAAGCTGTTTAAGGTAAAAATGTAGCTTAGTTAAAACCCAATTGTTGTTGCTGGTTCATAAAATGTGCATTGGCACAATGAAGGTGTCCCCTCCCATATACATACATAATCGTGTAAATAATCGTGATTTCAATTAGAGCCCCACTGATACAGATTTTTTGGGGCCAATGCCAATTCTGATTATTAGGGGAGAAAATTTCTGATAACCGATTAATCGGCCGATTAAATTTTTTTTTCAGAAAAAGAAAGGAAAACAAAAAATGAAAATAAATTTCACATATATTTGTTGGAAACACACAGAAAACTAGTATTAACTTACTTTTAGACACTATATAACTGTTCTTTGAGGACCTGGGGATTAGAAGAAAATGACTAAAGGCTCTAACTATGACACAAAACATATTATTTACAAAAATGCCCCATTCTTTTGGCATGAAAGCAGTGTGTGTGTGTCTGCAATGAGGCAGAGAACCGCATCACAGGCCTGACATTTCCATTGATGCACTGGCTTTTTTGTCTTGTTTATTGCAGTGAACAAACTTTCTGCTTCCATATGAGGCCAATGTCTTGGTCTTAGCTTGCATAAAATGCGTAATCTATGCATTATTTATTGCATTTGCATTATTTATTGCATTTACGGCTGTTTTTCCGATAATCGTGATAGTACACGGCAACAGAGCAACCATCTTGATGTAAATAAACACTCTTCGGCACATCACGTGAAGGTCTCCTATGGGACAGGAGTCTCCTATTGGACACGGATGTTTGAGGCAGGACTACTCAGCTTCGGGTGTCCCGCTTACAATAAAAAAAGAATCACGTCACTATCATTTGGCGCTAGACGCTAAAAAGTAAAATTATACCCCTGCCATTGTATACGATGGCATTGACCTCAGAGGGTTAATAAAGTTTATTCGATTCAATTCAATTCAATCCACACTAACAGGAAGACCCACTGATCATCTCAGCAATAAACATTTTGAACCATCGACTGACCCTTCTCCCCTTCTCTGGTCAGTGCCTCCCCGTCGCAAAGATATTCTATTACTATTGCCCGTCGTAACTTGCGTTACTCTAATTTGCTCCGGTCTTATCTGGAAACATGCAGTTGCCTCAGTGAGAGTAGTAGTCTATTACTTATTATACTTGTACTGTTGTAATGTTCATTCTACCGTTACTGATGCGGCTAATGTGTTTAGCAAGGCTAATAGCTTATTCTCACTTTAGCTTGTTAACATAAATAGACTCCACGTGACCGAGACCGACACAAGGAGGCACGTCATCACTCACCGATAAGTGGGTTGAACTGAAAGGGGGAACTTATTGTTTATTTCACAAACTAGTTATTTACCAGGAGGCAGACCACTCTGCACCACTCTGGTCTGCAAATGTGTGTCCCAGCTACTGTCAGCTCCAGGTCACTCTGCTGTGAGGTGGTTAGTGGAAAGTTAGTGATAAGTGTGTCATGAAGTCGGTGCGCCCATCTTTTCAAAGTAAAACCAAGTCTTATTCCCTGCACATTATTTCTGAAAATATCGGCGACAATCGGCACTGGTCTGAAAACAGTGGTGTTGGGCTAAATAAAATCAGCCCCAATGATGAACAAATCATAGGGAAGTGAAATGACAACTGTCAATCATTTATCTGGCATCAACCTGCTGCTGATTGGCCAGAACTGATCGGCCTGTGAGCTGAATGAAGTTAGCCCAAATGATCAGAAAGTGAGAAGGGTGGGACATGATACCTGTCAATCATTTACACTCGCAAAATGAATAAGGGCAGATTTGATGTGCTCAGGCCATATAAAATTAGCCCATTTAGAGATATGCTGTTAGGTTTCACTAAAACTTTATGTTATTTAAACAGCTTTCTCATCTTTATTGTATAATGCAGGGAGGACTTATCGCTGGTAGTCCATTTATACCAACTGTCACTGTGCATATTTATCCGAAAATTGAAAGCTAAAGCATGAGCATTGGTACACAGCATCTAAAGAATACTGCAGGTCCTGTTGTCTGGATGTTTTTCAAGCTGTTTTCCTGTCTGTGATGATGTGATGACAGTGACGATGATGAAGCCTCAGTCACATTTGCTTTATGACTCACCAGATTTCTCCCTTCCTCACTCCTTTTTCTGTTTTTCTCTTCTCTAACTCCATCCATCCATCCATCCAACCCCCTACTCCCTAGGATGTTGCGGTGGCTGGTGTGTGGTCAGCTGGGTCCAGTGTGGATGTGGAAAGCTCTGCTGCTCTTCGTGGCCATGGCTTTTGCAAGTCAGCTGCTAGGAATCATCTTAAACAAGAGGTGTCTAATTTCATTTGTTCATTGGATTGGGCATTGTTTGGGCTCTTCACTGGTATGAAAAATTCATATCATCACAAAAATAAAGACCAGTTTTCGGTACGAACTGGTATACCGCACAGCCCTATCAATCACATGACTACTCTCCCATTGTGTGAAGCATCAACAGCTTCAGCACCGAATGGTGTCTGTTTGAATCCTGTTTTGAACCACACTTTTGATCTACAGGTTATAATACAGAGGCTTCATGTTTGTGTGTAGACACATTGACCGTGAATAACAGAGACTCCTCAGACCCAGACATCAATATCTACTTTGTGTTTTTATCTTGGGACAAATCACATGTCTGCTCATTTGTGGTTGATCATTCTCTGTGGATTTTGTCACATGGAGTCATTTGATTTAGTCTTATACCAGACTGTAGGACTGTAAACACAGTTTGAGATGGGATTTTCTGTGTTTCCTCTATCTATCTTCCAGCAGTGTCCAACCAGCTGCACAGTCCATCTTCTCGTCCCCTGATGTCCAGGGCCCCTCTCTGGGCTCCTGCCAGCCCCTCACCCACATCATGTTCCTTAAGACCCATAAGACAGCTAGTAGCACAGTGCTCAACATGCTGTACCGCTTTGGAGATGAGCATGACCTCCGGTTTGCCTTGCCACATGGCTACCAGCTGGGCTACCCACTGCGTTTCAATGCTCACATGGTTAAAGGCTATCGGGGTCCTACAGCTGTGGAGTTCCACATCATGGGCAATCACTTGAGATTCCATAAGTCAGAGGTGAGATATACAGAGGAGAGGGGGGATGACAATGATATTGATGATGATGATGATAATGATGATGACGATAATAGAGCTAAGGTTATTTAGACACAATATGGGCTACATCATATATATTATGTATATGTACACCATTCGTTGTATCAGAGGATAAAGGGTCTTTAAAACAGTTTCTGATTTGTGTAACCTGTATTTAATTTGTGAAACGGCAAAAAGGGACATTACACTGCAATATTCAGTATCTAGAACACATCAGACCAGCTCCTGATTGACCACAAGAAAATTTGCAAGATATTGTTTTTGTCAATGTCGCACACCTGAATTATATACCATATAATTTACTATAGGATATGTACTAAATAAAGTATATACAATTGTAGGATATATACTGCATACCATAAAGTCTGTACTACCATAAGATATACTAGATAAAGCTACTTTAGCTGAACCAACCCTTAGAACACATTAATAGCATGTTTTCCTCCTCTGTGTGCAGGTGGAGAAGGTGATGCCGGCAGACACCTTCTACTTCTCCATTATCAGGGACCCGGTCTCTACAGCTGAATCCTCCTTTGATTATTACAAGGACATAGCACCTGCTTTTCATAAAGCCAAAAGTTTTGGTGACTTTGCCAATGACCCTAAGAAATACTACGACCCTCGTCTGCACAACAACCACTATGCCCACAACCCAGTGTGGTTTGACTTCGGTATGGACAACAACGCAAATTTCTCTGTGGCGCTGGCTCAGCGAGGCGAGACCATAATCCGCCGGACCTTCAAGCTGATTCTACTGTTTGAGTATTTTGACCAGTCCATGATCCTGCTGAGGCATGCCCTCTGCTGGCCGCTGGATGCTGTCGTGTCATTCAGCCTCAATGCTCGGCAGCAGAAGACCAGTAGCATCGGGGGGATGAGTGGGAGCTGGGTGGGTAAAGCAGCAGCGGTTGCTGCCGTGGGCATTAGAGGTGGACCTTCACAAGTAAGGAACCCACCCAAACTGTCACTAACAGAAGAACAGCGGGAGAAGCTGCGGCAGTGGAACTCACTAGACTGGTACTTATACAAAGCCTTCAATCGGACCTTCTGGGAGGAAATCAACAAGTTTGGTCTTGCTCAGATGGAGCAGGAAGTAGCTCTTCTCAGGATGCGACGGGAAGACCTGGCCCGGGTTTGTCTCAGGGACGGTGGGAAACCTGTGGAAGCACATCAGATCCGAGACAAAAACATCCGGCCTTATCAGAGTGGACGAGTGAAGATCCTTGGCTATGAGCTTCAGCCGGGACTGGATAATGCCACCAGAACCGCCTGTCTTAGGATGATCAGGCCTGAGCTCCAGTACAAGGACATGCTGGATGCTAAACAGTTCCCACGAGCTCTGGCAGTCAAAGCCCAGCCAGGGCAACAGAGCCAGGTACAGAAGGTGAGACAGGACTCCTCCAGGACAGGAGACAGGTTGGCGGTTGGTGAGTCTTGAACACAGTACCTTTGAGCCAAGCAGTTTACACAGTGGACACAAAAGAGTCTCCTTTGCACCTTAACTTTTGGTCATTTGCTCGTTTTCTTAAAAACTGTCTCCAACCTTACATAGTGTTATCCTTGTGGACTTGACCTTTGACCTCTGAGTACCTGGAATGCTTTAATGGCTGTTGTAACAAGCTAAAGGTTGTTGTTCTGTCTCCTGCTGCTGTTGATCTCAGTTTGTGACAGGGTCACATGGAGTTGGTTTTATTACCTGTTCACAGTCACTTTTAAACTGCAGCCTTGGTTTGTGCCTCTCATGCAGATAAGTCACTGAGCTGTTGTATACCTAATGATCTTTGAAATGCACAACACTGGACGGGGGTATGTTCACTCTGCCCAGTCAAAACACATTTTTGAAGTGTGCAGAGAAAAATCTGTTGTCAATAGTAGTTTCCAACATTTTCCAACTTGTGGCCCAATTTAAAATCTCAGTGGGCCACGAGGATTGGGAACCAAAAGTCAGATCCAAGTAGGCATTGATAAGAAAATGCCAATTATGTTTACCCAATGTTTTTTTTTTGCTCATTGGTTCCTAAACTCCTCATACCTGCAACGACCTGCATCACTATCTGCTGGGACCTTTAGCTATGGTACACATTAACAAAATGCAACAGTTTGCTCCTCAGACAGCTAAAATGTGTAAGAGTAGTATCAAAGTTGACGAGACCAACTGCACGTTTTGTAAACCAGCAACAGCAGGTCAGATGAGTTAACTAAATAAGTTACCAGCCAAAAAGAGTCATTACGTTTGCTTTTGTGTTGTTGCACGGACAATAAAGTTCTCACCAAGTTAATCAACAGCCCTCTGGCTCCTCGAACACAGGTGATCTCCCCTCAGGCTCAGTCACTCCTCATTCAGCTAAACCTCAAACGATCACAGCAAACAGATTCCCAGATAGTTGAGTCTGACTGGACAAGTTGTTACATCATGGATACGAAGGCACACATGTAAAGTGCATGATACAGAATTGTTGTTAGGGGTGCTGAGAACTCTAACAGACAGCTCAGTTGTCAATGTGTTTGTGACAGACAGAGAGAGCATAGAGGGGCAATGCACTGCACACTCTACAAGGAAATAAGATTTTACACATTTTGTGTTCATGTCAGCCAGACGCTCCTCATCTACATGAGGGTGCATTCAGGTACTAAAATGTGGTACCGTTTGATTTTATGTGAATCAATACTCGGGATTACTGTGGGAATTCATTCGGTACCAATAAAAATATTGAATTCGGTACTCATCCCTAATACTGCCTGTTCATTCGACTTGGGCAGTGGGCAAACCCAATGTATTGGAATGCACTTCAGTTGCCATTTAAATTTACTCCCATTGGTACTGGGACATTCTGGATGTTAAGAACAAATTTAATTTTTGTAATCTAAATATTTGTCTCCTCTTTTAACCTTTGTGGAACTGAAATGGCTAACAGAAAAGAGTCAATAAGGGGAACCGGAACCAATAAAATCCGATACACAAGCCACATAACATGCTGTCAGATCACTTTATTTGAACAAATTCAGGATTGGACTGAAAGCAGGAAGCCCCATTTTTCTTTTTTGTTTCACTTACAGATTCGTCATCTGTCTTTTGACTCTTGTCTTTCAATTGTCACTGTTCCTGTTTACCAACAGTCCATCTCTGTACTCGGGGACAAAGTGGGCTTATGCACATGGTTCACATGCACATCTAGACTAAGACATAAGAATAGGGCCTGTAAATTAAGGGCGAGTGTGAAATATTTACCTAAGGCCACTGGTTCTCAATTTTTTTCTATTATTTCCTACTTTGGAGAAGGTGAGGATCATCAAGCCCAACTTGTCTTTTATTGCCCTAACAAAATAGTACAGGCCAAGTTTCAGCATTCCATTCTTTTTAATAACATCGAGTTCTAAATAAATAATAACGCTAATCATAAATCACCCCACCCTTATTCTCCAGGAATAGTCTTGTGACTGTCTGTGGCTGAGGTGATTTATAAAGGGACTAGTGGTAAGGACAACATTGATGAACAAAGTCTCACTTGGAATCACTTCCTGCAGCTTCAGATAGTGAACCCGAACAGCTTCATAAATATTTCTTATTACTACAACAGGGGAAAACCTCCAAGGCCTGAAGACTGCAGGAGGCTGCACGATACTGTGGTTCATCTACTAATTGATGTATCTATTGTCTGACACATGCAGAATAATTTGCAGAGAGATCCATGTCTTTATAAATTAATTTCATATAATTGAGTGCCAAAATAAATTTTAAAAAATGCATCTACACTCCATTATTTCTGTTAGGTCCTCAACTATCCAGAACTACATTACAAAAATTACAGCAAATTAAATGTGTCTTTAAACTTGTCCTAATTGTAGATAGAAAGATGCTATTGACATAAGTTTTAATTAGCCATGATGTTGGCGAGACATTGTCAAAAAAAAAAAAAAAAAATCATGCACTGCAGCATTTGGGCCTGTGTGTCATCTCATGGATGCAGCCATGACTCATTTATCAGACCAGAGATAAATACTGAGGGCATGTTAAGGTTAAGAACAAACAGCATTAAATCCAAGGGGCAGATTCGGTAACAGAGGCTTCCTACTGAAATATGATCACATATGAAGCCAGAGAAATTACCATATGTTATATGAGCCTGGCCTTATTTACACGACTAGAATTTTTATAATGGGGCATTCTCGTATTGTAACGTTGCATTTCTTACATATAGTCCCATATGTGTCATGAAAATGTATTCAAATCTAAATACATGGGTGATGATACTGAAGTTATAGTTTACATATATTGCTGTGACACTGCTGAGACACCATGGTCTCCACTTCATTTACAGGCATGAAGTCAACTCACTTGAGAACATAGTGAAACCCCTTACCTCACCATGAAGTTGAGGTATCTGACAGGTTGTGTCACACCTCTGGGATGAATGACTGATTATAATAGTATATTGTTTATCATTAACAGTATTGTTCATTTTACACTTATGGAGTTCTGATACCGGAAACAGCCCACAGTCTGACCAAACACAGCTGAGTATTCTCCGTGATGAGAATATTCATTCTACATTAGGGCCAATACGATGGGGGTGGGAAAATGGGGTGAGGTGGGTGGGTAAGTTTCTGACTTTAAAGTTGAAATTTTATGTCTAAGGTTGGACAGACATCACTTTGTTTGCATTATGCCTGCTAATGAGGATCTTTATCGAGCTCTACCTTTCAGTTGGATTTAACAAAAAGGAAATACTTATTTTATTTTTTAACTGCAAATGCCCTACAATGGTGTTTTTTTCAGCTGAGGACAGTTCAGGTCAGGACATATTTATTCAAGAGAAACAAATTGCCAGAACTGGGGAATTTACTTCCCTTTTCATCAGTCCAGCTGACGGTCAGAAAAACATGATGGACAGTGTTTTGGGTTAGGTTCACTTTGTGAAAATATATGTAAAGGCTGCTAAGGTTCTCCATGTATAGTGATGGGATGAAGGAGACTTTAAACATGTTGTAAGTCTGAGTGTCTGCAACCTGCAAAACAGGCCCAAAACAGCTTTCACATCATGTAGTTTGTAACTGAGTGACAGATGATATTAACACATTCTAAAATTACAGGGTTCCTACTTTCCCATTGGCTTCATTGTAAGGTGAGAATAAACTTGAAGAATATATACTTGATTTCGGCTTCAATTACATAATCCATCATCACAGTGATATGATCCTGGATTGTCACACCCTCTCCTTTCTACGTTTCTCTTCAGTCTTGGTCGGAGCTGTCTGCACATGAGTGGGCATGAGTGGGAATCTCTACATTTTAGAGATGAATTTGTTTCTAATTCATATTTAATAAACTGTAGATTGATTCTGTGCTCTTTAGTGCCATCAGTCTAAGCGTGTAAACATTCAATGCAGCATTTCTCCAGATATGTAGTTATAGTAGTATAAAATTCACCTTTTCATTAAATGACCCCTTGACCTTTATTCTAGAGTCACTTTCAGTAGGTACAGCTTCACTGTTACAGCATTAAGAGAAGGAAATCATCAGTTTGACTAGGGTTTTTGATTTTATTTTGCACCAATACTATCACTGCATTGTGATCATTTCTTGTATTACAGCAAGTAACTGGACTAAACCCAGCAGGTGTTTTTCTACTGAGGATAGAATAGCAGCAGTCACAGAAGCAACAGGGCTTTTTTGCCGTAGGACGTCACGTAATGGACTAAGGCTTCTGTATTTATTACTCTATTTGTACATACTGTATTTAATAGGTTGTTGTCCGCAGAATTGATGAGAAGAGTGTGTCTGTCACAATGTGATGGAGTACTGCAGACAATGAAGACAATATGTGAAAGGTGTATCATGTCTGACAATGGAACAGTTCATTAGCTACCCTGGACAGAAATCTGATCATTTTATGTCTTTAAACCACATATGTCAAACCTCAGCAAAATATCAGTGTTCATGCATCAAGAAATACACACACACACGAAGTATTAACACCACTCAAAATCTTTTGATAAGAGACAGTATGGAGCAGTGGAAAATGATATTTAAGAGAGTTGTGGTTCTGTACGCACTGTGTATACTGTAATCCCCACTCACACTTCCAGTTCATGCGTACATTCTCTGCTGATGGGTTACCAGATAAAATGAAAGTGTCTTCCTAAGCTTTGTTTTTATTCTTCCGGAGAAAGTCTTGTTTAAACAGGTAGTGATATGGTACTGTGACTTTTTTTGTAGCTCTTGATAAATTATTCAAGTTTTCATACGTGAACTTCTTGTATGTTACATAGAGTGTAAGAATCATGCAGAGAATAAAAATGTGCATCTTGTGTCAAACCCTAAATCTCTGTTTTCAAAGGCTCTGGAGCAACAGTGTGCCTCACCGTTGATCATACTCATCCTTGTCTACTCTCTCCACATCCCTGTTTTATGACAGATAGGAAGAACATGGACGTTCTCTAAGCCTGTAACAGATTTCACTGAGCTGGTAGGAGCTAATTCAGAGACAGAGTGTACCTTGGCTTGGATCTTACTTGAAACTGCATTTATTTGTTAAAATTTGTACTACAAAATGCTTTTTGTGTGCATCCACTGAGTTTTTTTTTTTCTTGTACTGAATAAACACAACTTTTCTTTAATGTCACTCCCAGGTCTTCGGATCATGATTAATAATCATTCATTCAGCTTTTGGTAGCTTGATAAATAGAGTGACTGATGTCATTGGTGAGGTGACAAAAAACAAACTGAAATTCTATATCCCTGTGCCATTGGAAACACTGTATGAACATGTAGTTTGTATGATGACTGAAATTATCACATTGCTCAGCAGCATGAACTGTTTCTGTCTTATCAAATAGTGACCCACAGCTGTGTCTAAAGCCTAACAAGGCTCAAGAGAAGGTTGGACCGTAGTATATCCACAGTTATTCTTTTACTTTACCTCAAAGAAATCCTGCACATTAATTCCATATGCATTTGACTACTGTATGTATGATATATATTCTGATTTTACATATAACTTTATACTCTATTAATACATGATTATATGATGTAGTCAGTTAAATTAATTTGTCTTTAATCAACTGCAACATTCATATAACGACATTCAAATCAGTAATAATATTCTACTCATAATATGCTGCTAGCACTAATACAACAAATTGCGAATGTTTTTAAATTAAGAGTCCAAATAAAGCACCGGGCTCTAATCCTCCTTGTATTCTTTGGTTCTTATCAACTGACATATTAAAATGTGTTATGTCCGTTATTTAATTTGTTTTTGTCTGTGTTTGTTTTTATAGTCACTGGTGTAGTCTTATTTGTCTGTGCCTCTTCCTCTGCGCTAGACTGTGGTCGATTAGTTTGGTCGTGTCACCGCTCCGTTTCCATTAATCGACCTGTGTGTAGTGGAGGAAGAGGAGCAGTGGAAATCATGGATCTATTATCTGTGTTGTAATCATGGATGTGTGTTGCAGTCAGCCTGTCTCTGACTCCCGGTCTTTTTATTCTGAATGTTTATTTATTTTACCAGAATGAAAGTTCGTGACTTCCAACCCTCGGTCTGTTTACAGTGCTTACGTTACTTAACTTATGTGGTAATGATGGAATCACTTTGTGACTACTTAATGTATTTTCCTGCCGCTCCCATATCGAGTCCCTCAGACCCGGCGGACAACAAAACTCTTCCAAGGAGACGTCACCTTTGGGGAAACTGTCCGGTTCCTGTTGGTGCTGCGGTCCCGAGACGCTTCGGGGAAGGAAGACGGCTCCGGGGTCTTATCGTGGAGGGAATTTGTGGGGGCGGGCGGGTTTCATTCTCTGCGCTGGCGAGTGTTTGCGTCGCCGAGAGCCGGCAGCAGAGACGCGGTGAGAGCGAGTCTAGCTTCCAGAGCAGCACGGAAACGTGGAACGAAGTATATCAACGGCCAAAAGACCGGACAGCTCGGCTGCTGAAGGGCGACTGGAGGGGATGGGTGAAGGTAAAACGGGAGTGGCTCGGTTTCTGTCCACACAGCAGTCAGGATAATTTAGAAGTTATCATTATCATTCAACTTCTCCTCATTGAAATTTCCAATAATATACAGACCTATTAAGGCTAGTGTGTCAGGGCTGTGTTGCACACTCAGAGAGGACCCAAAAGCACGACTCACACAGGGATAATCCAAAAGATCGAGTATTTAATATCGAGAGCAGGTTCGGTACACGAGAAGGCAGTCAGCGAAGGCAAACAAATCCAAAAGGGGCAAGGCAGAGACAATGTCCTAATTCACAAATCCAGAAGTCAAAACACAGGGAAACTAACACTGGGGAAAACGGCTGGAACGCTTGCTAAACAGACAAAGACGAACTGGCACCAAGGGCAGGGAGCACACAGACTAAATACACAAGGAGAATGAAGACAATGAGACACAGGTGAAACACATAAGGCGGGGCAGGCAATCACACAGGCGGGAAACTTGACAGGAAGTGATCTAAATGAAAAGAGACTAGACAGAATAAAACAGGAAGTGCCAAACTAAGGAGGGGAAACATATAAATAGACATGACATTACACCCCCTTCAAGGGACGGCTCCAGGAAGCTCTGGATTCCGCCGGTGGAAGTCCTTAATAAGATCTGGATCTAAGATATCCTTGGGCGAGACCCATGACCTCTCCTCTGGACCATATCCGTCCCAGTCCACAAGGTACTGACGGCCACGCCCCCTGCGGCGGACTGCCAGGAGCTTCTTCACAGTGAACACCGGGGACCCATCGATCACGGGGGGCAAGCTTACGTGACTCTACTCTGAGAGGGAGATCTTGAGCAGACAGCCACACCCTTTGCCCAGGTCGGTATGAGGGAGCCGGGATCCGGCGCCGGTCTGCAGCAGTCTTGTTCCTTGCAGCAGCCTTTAATAACTGACTTCTGGCCTTGTTCCAAATCCGGCGGCACCGGCGGATGAGGGCTTGAGCAGATGGCACAGCTACT
>OMNW01032395.1:0-31234 GCA_900303245.1 Selene dorsalis
CCCCCCTCACCTTCCCTCCTTCTTGTCCCACCTTCTTGTCCGTCACTCACCACTTCCTCCTCCTCTTCCTCCTTGTTTCCTTTTTCCAGTGCACCTGCTCCTCTCCCTGACTGCTTTCAGAGCTTCCTCAGGGAGGAGGCGCTGGACTTTTTCTGTAGCCAGTGTCACAAACAAATAAGTCGTCTCGAGGACCTCTCCACTCGCCTCAATTTCCTAGAGATGACTAGGTAACACATCATTCACAACCCACTCCGACTGTAAGCTGTGTGAATGTGTTTGCAGTGCTGAATAGATACAGTGTCGCGCATGTTCTCATGATGTATGCATGCTGTGCTGGACTAGCAACAACAACAGTGTGTGGTTTGTCATGTTAGCATTTAGCATTTATTGATGGAGAAACTCATTTTAAGGAATTTCATTGGTTATGTTGCACTTTTCAGATGGATTCCTTCCCATTCTTACCATCTGTTCAAATTGTCATCTGTCACTCATACGTAATAAACATGCTTTAAATGATTAGATTGATTGTACATGTTTAGTTCATTTGAATGAGGCTGTAGAAATATGAAACGATAACCGCAGGTATCACAGGTGAGTGGTGCCCATTTGTTGACCGTCATGCTTCATTTAAGTTGCTGCAGAATGCTGGTAGGGGAGTGAAGCTTTTCTAAGAATCTGCTTTGTTTTATCAGAACAAACATGCTGATCCAGGATTACTGACCAGTAGCTGTATTACAGAAACCTACTCACTCTCAAATCCCGTTTCATCTGTTTTCTAACTTTTTAATTTGAGAATATAATGAACTAAATTCAAAGGAATTTAGACATCATAAAACTCCAAATTGAAACAGTTTCAGTAATGCAGTCTGTTACTGGTCCATTAAGCAAAACGAATCCTAGATCAGAATATGTATAGTTTTTTAATGCTGCTGTGCTTGTGTTAGATTGCTGTGATGAGTGAATATTTTCTAGCTGAAGTTTTGTCTAAAATCCAGTGATATACAAGTATAGTAATAAACCCCCATCAGGCCTCTTGTTTACTTCAATGGGGCCTGTTTGCCTGTCAAAGAGAGGACCATCAGGAGATGGTGTCTCTTTCCTTTATCCTTTTTCTCTTCCTGACCATTTTTCCTGTTGTTCTGTCTCCCCATCCAGTGCTGGCAAGAGGCTGTCCAGCAAGAAAGTAGCAAGGTAAGCAAAATAGTTGCAGTAGGCAAAGTCTCATATTTCTTGTGTAATTGTAATGGATCGTTGTGTTTGGCATAACAGAATGGCAGTTTATCAACTGTCAACTGGCTCCAGAGAGTTATGTTTTTTTCCTGTCCACGTGCAGACATCTCCTCCAGAACAGCTCAATGACTCTGGACACCATGAGCGACTTGACACGGGACATCCTGGAGCTCGCTGACAATGACATCACAGACAAGGTGACAAAGTCAACTGATGATGTTTTTTAATAACACCTTCCTCCACATTCCTTTGTTAATGCACATTCAGCCCTGTAAGGCTGTTTTCACCTATAAAGTATTTATTAAAGAAAACATAACATGATACATTTAAGTTTTTTGCCTTAAATCTCCCAGGTGCTGCTCCTCGAGCGTCGAGTGGCAGAGCTGGAGAAGGAGTCGGAGGCCTCGGGGGAGCAGCACACGCGGCTGCGTCAGGAGAACCTTCAGCTGGTGCACCGGGCGAACGCCCTGGAGGAGCAGCTGAAGGAGCAGGAGGTCCGCGCTGACGAGCAGCTACAGCAAGAAACTCGCCGACACAAGGAGGCCCTGAGCAAGCTGGAGAGGGAGAGGGGGCTGGAGCTGGAAAACCTGCAGGCCAGGTGAGCATATGAGGACCCAACTGGGTTTTTGAAATATCTTTAGGAGGCAGCATGAAAATCAAAATACATATATTTATTTTAGTCTACAAAGTGTTACAATTCAAATACAATTTGACTCCTAGATGGACTCCCATGTAGAGATGTCTTTGATTCTGGACTATTGTGTTAATTTATAACCTGATACTGGCAACAAAAAGCAGCCAGTGAGATTCCCCTGATGATTTTTAGATTGTGTTTATGGTGTTTAATTTAATAGCACATTAAAAACACATTTGTTCATTGTGAAAGTTGACAAACTGTTGGAGAAATGGTGCATCCATACTGCCCCCCTCTGGTACTTATTTGCCACTGAACATAGTCCTTCCATGGTACAACATTGTCAACCATTAACAAGCGATGCAGCTGTTTCAGTCGTGACTTTGTGGTTACACTGTAACTTTTTGATGGGAATGTCTAAACAGTGTACATTTTGTTTGTTTTTTTTTACCTCAGGCTGCAGCAGATGGACGAGGAGAACAGTGAGCTGCGGTCCTGTGTTCCTTGTCTACGAGCAAACATCGAGCGACTAGAGGAGGTGAGAGCAATAACATCTCATCCTTAGCTTTGTTTTTCTTTCCTCTGGCTCATATTGCAATATTTTTCATAAGTTCCAGGCTTCACCTTCCTATTTCTTTTGTTTTTCCAGGAGAAAAGGAAGCTGCAGGATGAGGCAGAAGGCATGAGTGATAGGCTGAACGATGAGATGGAATCCAGAAGGAAAATGGGCGACAAGCTGAGCCACGAGCGCCACCAGAGCCAGAAGGAGAAGGAGTGCACACAGGAGGTGCAACTGGTTTCTCTGTGTACAATATAAACAGTATCCAGTTTTACATCCTGACAGACCTTTGTGAAAAGTTCCCATCTCAGTTATGTCATTCCTTGAAAGAAGTGTATATGATCCCAATTGACTTTACTAACTAATGCCTCTTGATTTGTTTCTACCACAGCTAATTGAAGACCTACGTAAACAGCTTGAGCACCTACAGCTGTACAAGTTGGAGGCTGAAGCAAAGAGAGGCCGCACACCTGGCGCGGGGCTGCAGGAGTATCAGACAAGGACCCGCGAGGCCGAGCTGGAGCAGGAGATCAAACGACTCAAACAGGTAGCTCAGAGTTCTCTCCATTCTTCTGCCTTCTCACTCACTTTTTTGTAGCATTTGATTCTGTCACTTGTTATGACAGTGTTTTACGATCCGTTACATTTGACTTGACTCCTCCAGGACAACCGCAGCCTGAAGGAGCAGAACGACGAGTTGAACGGTCAGATCATCAACCTGAGCATCCAGGGGGCCAAGAACCTGATGTCGGCCTCCTTCTCCGACTCCCTGGCAGCTGAGATCAACTCTGTGTCTCGTGCAGAGGTACGTTTCACACAACAGGACAAGACAACATATTTATGACCAGTCTACCCTTTCTGTTTCAATCCCCCACTGACTTCTGTCTCTCTGTCAAACAGCTGATGGAGGCTATCCACAAGCAGGAGGAGATCAACTACAGACTCCAGGACTACATTGACAAAATCATTGTGGCCATCATGGAGTCCAACCCCTCCATTCTAGAGGTCAAATAGACATCATGCAGCTGGAGGGGACACATGGAGTGACTCCCCAGGGCTGTTTAAAAAAATATCAAGACTTGGCTAAAAGAAAACTACCAAGAGAAGATGTAAAAATATTCAGACATCACTTTGGTAGAGGAAAAAAAAACAACGCACTCAAAGTTACTCCTTTTCCCCACCCCATTAAAAAAACAAAACAAAACAAAAAAAAAAGGAAGAATTAAAGATTTTTTAGAAGTCCATGGCTGTCAGTGAAAAATAAGCTATTTTCAGTTAGATATCCCCTTATTTGTGAGTGGTATGTGTTAACCCTCCTGAACACACTTGGGTTCTGGTGACTTCCATGTATTTGGCTAGAGGGACCTGAGTCTCCCCCCCTGTGAGATTGAGTGAATGTGTCAAATGTGCATAAGAAGTCAGTATCATCCGGAGTAGATATCTACCCCATCCCTTTCCAAAAATCAAAGTGTCAATGTTTGATCGAGCTAAAAAAAAAAAAACAGAAAAAAAAGAAAAAAAAAAGAATGAAAATAAACAACGATTAGACAATTATATATACCTAAAGGCCTTAATGAAAGGTGATCAAAGGATAGACTCATTCTGCATATCATAACATGCCTCAGTTCAGTCAGTGGGCTGTGATGTTCCTGATCCAAGCTGAGTCGTGTTTTAATCATGAGAGATGAAGCCGTATGAAGCTGCGGTCAGGAAGGAGACAAGAAGACTTTGTCTTTAATAAGTTAAAAGCTTGCAGTGCTGCCTACCAGGCCCTATAACAGTGTGTTGTGTCCTTTAACCAAATTCAACTGTCTTTCCAGGGAACCCAAGTGAGGGACATTTCTAGGGTTTCGAGGATGAGAAATGCCCGGAGGGTGATGTGTGTGTGTGTATGTGAGGTGTTTGATTTTTTTTTTTCTTTTGCTCTGTGTTACTTAAAGGTTTTGAAAAAGCTCAGTGACACTAGAAGACACGGCCGTTCTTCAAAGTCTTAAGTCTCTCAACTGAAGGAACGGCCTGGCCTACAATGTGCTTCATCTCATTTATTTTTACAATGAAACAGGGTCCCAGGCGCTCAGGTGGGCTGGACACCTCGAGTGGAAAATCACTACATTTCCCATCACTCCCTGGCACAAACGTAACTTTTTCACTCGATGTAGACTGACTGACTGTAACCGACAAACTATACTCACTTCATCACTTTGTAAACTCTCCAGACACTTGAATTAAGCATGAAGGGAAACTGATGAGTGACTCTGGGAATTGTAGTTTTATTTTTCTAAGCACAGCCCACCTGATCCCAGTGTTCTCTTGCTGAGTGAAAGTGACGGAGAGCAAGCTGATTCAGGTTTCCAATTGTTTTTTGTTGTTGTTTTTTTTTTTTTTTCAGTTTTCCGCACAAGTGATGTGAGGTCAGTACAAAATGACACTCGGGAGGTTGTATGTGAAGAATCAAATGGTTGTACTTTGCACTAAGGTTTGTTTTGACTTCTGTATTGATGTTGTTGATAAAACTGTTAATTGTGAAGGGATCCAATGTAAAATTGAAGATATTTTGAAGCCCATACGAAGACGATAGCATGCTGGATTTGTTTCTACAGACACCAGACGTGCTGCCCTCTCAAGTTTAACATGAAGGGAAAAAAACATCCAAAACAAACTATTCTTAACGTCATGTTGAATTAGAAATATTCAAGAATACTACAAAAACAAGTCTAAGGATTAGTTTTCACTTAAATACTTTGGGGTTTTTTTTCAGCCAGCAGGAGTTTGTCTTAGCTTTTTCCCCGGATATTGGCCAGTTTTATTTTTTCCAGCAGCTGATCTGCATAATATTGAAGCGGGATGGCAGACTTTGGTAGCAATAACGCTTGGCAAGAAAGTGGACATTGGTGGAACACAGATTAAACAAACTTGCTCTTAATTTCCTCTGCTGAAGCAACATCTCCATTTTGAGGACTGAATTTTTTTTTTTTTTTTTTGTCGTTGGACTGATGACCGTGTTGATCGGTACTGTGCAGCCTCAATGCTGTTAGACATTTCCTTCTGACTCAGAAACTGAACATAAGTGTCGGATTAACCCGACCGATATCTTGATGGATTTCTAGTTGAGGTCGGGAAGTTGTTTTCTTTTTGTCCAAACTAGCACAGCGGTCTGCACCAGTATGCTGAGAAGAATTCCTATTTTTCACCCTGTTCACCTCTAAATCTTATCTCACTGCTCTTCACCTGCCACTCCATGGAAAAATGGCCTTGGATGTAAATGACTTGTACATGTAAAGTTTTTTCTACACTCATTCTAGATTCTAGGTATTTTTATAGCCAGAAAAGAAAAGAACATTTCTTTTTCTTGTCTTAAGCTGAAAGACAGCTGCCTGTATTCTTCTCTAGCATGTAGCGTGTACAGTATGTTTTTTTTTTTTTCATTTTAAATCACATGCAGATATTTATTCATCATTCAACACAAACAACAACTCACACTCTGTGATCTGTTCTGCTGAAGATATATTTGTACATTTTTGAATTCACAAGGGGAGATCACTAATTCACAGTCAATAATTCTGTGGGAGAACTTAACTGAACTAAGACACGTTCAAAACAAAAGCATATTGTCCTCGTCCATGGGTGAGTCTATATCAGCTTGAACATGAGCTGCTCAGACTGGTCGTTTGTTGAGGTTGTCACACTCTTCCATAATGCTGATGTGGCTTTGACCCCTTCAGAGTTGTGATTTTGTTTTGTTCTTTTAAGATCTATGGCAGAGTCTGCAGTTTCTACTGTTGTCTTCCCGGATGGAGTCAGGTTCTGCATGGAAACACTGATATTTATTGTATATCTCTGATTCAGTTGTTTTGACCTGTGTTTTGACAGACAAATCATATGCTATAATATCCATCAGTGGAGCTGTGGGTCTGTAGCACAGACACCTAATATGGTATATGCAGGCTCGCTGAGTTCAGCACCCTTTACCCCAACAGATTATTTAAGGCTTAATACCTTAAATTAATGAGTCATTTATGCTTTACAAAGAAAGAATCGACTCTCTCCCAGCTTCATATTTTACTGTTAGCTCTCGACAGATAGTTTGAGGACTAACACGACTGGCAACAGAATAACTAGACAACAGGTGAGACAACAGAGCTGATAATACATTCCCTCTTAGCAGGGCTGAAGGTGATTGCACTTTAACCAGTTCCAATTTCTCCATTTAAACTCCTGCTTTCCAAATGACCAAAGACAGACATTTGAACCTAAACTGATCATTTTATCTATCAGGGTCTGCGATAACTCTTTTGGTAACACTCGCACTGTTCTAACAAATCACAAATTGACAGACTCTCAGCTTTGTCCTGAAAGAAACTGGCCTGCTAGTCTAACACTGTGCCTCTGTGTCTCAAACTTTGCCTCTAAACTAACCTGATGATGAGCCCTGGGAAAAGCACTGACCACATGACTGTCAGTTTGTTAAACTATAATGATGAAACCTGAACTGTAAATATGAATTGTCATTTTTGTGGAGTTATTTTCTCTCTCTCTCTCACACTCACTTCCAGTGTCCAAAGAAAGTTTGCTCAAGGCACAAACATCACTACTGGAGTAGTGCATGGCTTGCCATTATGTGACATGGGAAGATAAAAAGAGAATATTGTAGAAAAGAGAAATTGTAAAAGTTAAATTTATTCCTATTTTCAAAAATAAATGTATAAATTATAACAGTATTGGTTACAGCTGTATATTATTTTTGAAGATCCCCAAATGATCTAATCCTAATTGTTATTGGGGAAATATAATTTCTGTCATTGTAAAAAGAGAAAATTTAAAGGTAAGCAGTGAAAGTAAGATTAGAAAAATAAATGGAATAAAAAGGACCCTGTGTTTGCTGTGTTTTTATTGTAAGTATTGTATTGTAAGCATTTCACCATGTGTTTGCCTAATCTGCACACATATTTAAAAATGTTCAAAACTGGCGTGCCACTCAGACTCCCGAATCTGGTGGCCCTCTGACTCCCCATTTCCTGTCTCTCTTGACTATCCTATCAGTTACAGGCAAAAAGCCCCCCTAAAAAACATACTTAAAAAAAATTGAAACTCTCCATAGAAATCATGCATGCTATGCCTTACACAGTAATCATAATGCTAGTTTGACAGATGAAAATTGAAGGTGTTATTCCATTAATTCATTTCCTGTGCTGTGACTTGCAGGACCTCACATTTTAAATGATATTGTGAGTACGGTTATAGTGCATTTTCTCACAAATATGTAAGATGAACAACAATCCTGTTGAAAGCAAAAATTTGGTTTAACACTAAGGCAAATGATAGTTATAATAGTAAATGGAAAAAAAAATCAATAGGTGGCAAAGCAGGCCTGAGTTGCCATGATGTCATTATGTCAAGGGTTGTATGGCTGTAAGCCCTCACAGCAAGTTTCATATCAGTTGATGAATGTTTGGCTGGTATGGATGCACAAAACTGACAGAATGCTTTTGCCAACAACAAATACATTTTGTCAGGATGGTTAGAAGAATATCAATAAAAATCAAGTTATGGGGCAAAATGCAAATTTCCCTTACTGCAGCGCCCCCTTGTGCTCAAAAGACGCCAGCTTTCTTCAGGTACCTTCTGATGGCATCCAAACAAGTAACAAAACTTCTTAGCTGTTGCCATTCACCGTGTGTGTGCAGAAGGTGAGTTCAAGCTTCTGACTGCAAGAAAAAGTTATCTGGAGTAGACTGTAACATCAAAACTGAAAGTAATATTAGCGACAGACATTATTTTGGGTTTATAGTGTACCATATTAATTCAGAGGTTTTGTCAATAACTAACTATTATTCGTTTTTCTTTTACCACCTCAGCTGCTGCTGTAAAATGAAGGAAAAGGTGTTCCTAAAACACTTGCTTACGTCACTGTCGTATGTAAGACTTGCACTTTCCTAACAGATTAATTCACGATTAGTTATTTTAGTAATCAATGTATAAAATCATGCACGTATCATGACTTGAAGAGCACCCAAAAGTGTTGCATAAAAACATAAACAGAAAAACGTTGCTTTCTTGAATGCGACACCCGGACGGCCTGTACCCGGAACCTTACCTCTCCCTCTTTCTCACCACGGACGTATTTTGAAGGAGCACACGCGACATGCAGCGGCAGAGCTGGCTGTTGCAACGTGAACTGACAGCAGGAGTAGAAAAAATTCACAAAGAAATGTTTTAGTGGCACGTTGGTTGTATATTACGCCTTCAGACTCCATGTGAATTTCTGTTGTCTTATTTAATGATGAGCATGCTCGGGTGTGTATCCGTTTTAACTTGCGGTTTAGGCTAATGTAAAAGGAGAAGCGTGTGCATGCGTTTATTTTCTTCTGTATTTTGAATGTGTATTTAAAATGAGCTTCCTCACTCAGTGACAGGATTAAACGGAGAGTTTACCTGAACAGTTAGGCTTAATTCTTCGTAACACTAGTGCAAGTCCAAAAGGTTAATTTGTGTTATGCTAACAACAGTTGTAGCTTAATTGCTTTATAGAAATGCTCTAAAGATATACATATTATTCATTGTAACCCACAGATTTTACTGCTGGTTCAGGGTGAATTTGTCCCTTTTATTTGTTCTCCAGGAGATAAAAGCCATCTGATTGCTTCAAAAATCAAAATGGACTCACTCGGCCCTACCACTGAGGTACGTCAGCTCGTGGCCCAGTGTTTCCGGACACTCTCTTCGTCCACTGATGACAAAGACATAATTGATGCTGTTCAGACGCTCCTCTCTTTCTTGGATGAAAGACCAGAGAGTGCGACCACTTCAGTTCAGCGGGCTGAGTTCAGAAGAGCTCACTACACCCGCACCCTTCAGTTCCTGGTCAGTAACATCCAGGCAGACTGGCTGCACAAACTCACAGCAGCCCAGCGTGCAGAGTTATGGGATGTCCTGTTCCTCCACGGACCTCCAGAGCAGACTCTGCCGGTGCTCATGGAGGGAATAGGATCTCTAAGGTGGGTGCTGGAAAAGCTGATGTGAAGTATATTCATCGTTTTATCCATTAAGTCATTGTTATGTCATTGTCTCTTTCTGCAGACCCAGCACAAGTCTGGACCTCCTGGTCAGCATCACTGTGAAGTTCCTTCAGACTGGTCGCCTTGCTGACTTGCTGTGGTCATACTGTCTGGAGACAGCTCCCTCTGACTCCCCCCAGCTCCGAGAGACTCTGCTGGGGCGTATAGTAGCGTTGCCAGACCTCACAGCCAACAGGTTACATCCCAACAACAAGCCTCTCTTTCTCCCTCAGCAGTACTACCCGTTACTCGCCGCAGAGATGCTCACTGCCCTGGAGCAAACCTGCAAGGCCCTGAAAGGTTAGAGAACACCTGTTAAGCACTTAGCAATTATGAGAGATTTCATAAACGATGTATTATGTATCATGATAAACAGCAATTCTAATTAACATTTGTGTGTGTGACAGATGGCACAGACTGCTCCTTAACCTTTGTGGCCCAGACTCTTGGAAAAGTGTGTATGCAGGGCCACAGTGGTGAGTTTTTTTTACTGTAATAAAAAGAAATTACTGACAGGCATCATTTATGAGACGATACATTTGCCAGCTGTTATTGAGTGGATTTATCAACATCGATTTGGATAATCAGTAAATGTCTTACATTTTCTATTTAAGTTATTTTTATAGTTTTTGCCTATTTCAAAAGACATGTGACACAGTCCTTTTCTCCTCCTGTAGACGTGGTCCTGGCAGTTCTGGCTCCCTGGCTCTCTGCCTCCACACGCTCAGACATGGTGTGGCAGAGGGTTTGCTGGAAACTGTTTGAAAACGTTCCACAGCGATGGATGGAGTGCGTGCTGACTGCATTGGTGCAGGCTGTCAGTGGGTAAGCTGGATATAGTTTCAGTCAGCCCACACTTTATCTGGACACTAGCTGTCAGTTTTCTGTCTGCCTGTAATAATCCAAGCTTCTTGCTTTTTTTTTTCAAGCCCTGAGGCCTTGGGGCGGATTATTGGGAATCTAGTGTTGACCAATAAAAAGGCCCAGTTTGTCATCACCCATAAACTGCTGTTACTCCAGTATAAGTATGAGGTAAGAAGAGGACTTACAGCCTGATAGTACATCATGTGTATTTTTTAAATATATAAAACCGTTTTTTTCCCTAGACCCAAGTCTTGAGAACTGTTCTGGGTTACCTTGCAGCGGACAGAGATCGAAGGCCATTACTGATACAGGTGATTGTATGGTATATCTAGCAGCCTAATTATATCATTTTAAATGCATTGATCATTTGACAGGTATTTCTGTCTGGTTTCAGGTGTTGCGGTCTGTGTCCCAGGCCTGGGCTAACCCCAGCGCAGTGAAACACACACCTCTAGAGCAGCAGGTGTATGTTAGCAAGGCTTTACTGCTGAATGTGAGCCTGCTGAAAGACTCTGAGCTGCAGGAGCTACGTTCAGGTGCAGTTCGTTCATCTCCAAACACAAGTTAATGGGTTTTCACTTGTGAAATGTGATCATATATGTTCCTCCTCTCACTGTTGTGTCCCTTCTTTTTTCAGATTTACTCCAGTGTATGCTGGGAGGCATGCAGAGCCACCTGGACAGCAGTGTGGTGCACATTAGGCGTTTGGGTATGGTGGTGGGAGAGTGCCTGAGCTCTCGCATGGATATCAATGGAGCCAAGCTGAAATTTGAGGTAATGCGTAATTAGCCCAGTCATCCTCATAATATTTGATTAATGACTCAATTGAAATGCCTTTGTCAGACTTGGGTTTGCATTGTGTTGTGTTGCAGTATGATCAGGATGAGGAGACTCGAGAGCTGCTTTCTCTCATGACTCCTGTCACTAGTAATGAACCAGAGCCTGTAAATAGGTAGGTGTTAAATTCCACCCTAACTCTTACAACTATTGTTTCAAGTTTTGAATTTTGATCAGTTAATTTTAATGATGAGAACTAAATGTCTTCTGTTGTCAGTGCTCCTCAGAAGCCAGTATGCTCTAATACACTGGGCCTGTAATTCACAGTCTCTCACTGTGTTGCTGATTGCTCACCTCAAATGGTTCATATAGACTTTTCGCTACACTGTGTTTAAAGGTTTTTCATTATGTATCCATAAAAACTGTCGATCAACTGAAGACGAATTATTAACCATTTTCACTAAATTATTAGATTTACAGTTTTGTCAAAGAGC
The DNA here is from genome assembly GCA_900303245.1 of Selene dorsalis. Taxonomy (NCBI): domain Eukaryota; kingdom Metazoa; phylum Chordata; class Actinopteri; order Carangiformes; family Carangidae; genus Selene; species Selene dorsalis. The sequence continues at coordinate 11,614 of OMNW01032395.1, forward strand.
CGTGTAGACAATCTTAGCTTTTGTCATGCTCCTTACTTAATGATGATGTTGAGCAGTTTGCTGAATCCCACAAAACCTTGCCACTGTACATTTGTATGCATTGATTTTATTCATGGCATCTGTCATGTGCAGAGTTGAAGAGACCAGTGAAGTGACTTCATCTACTCAGAGTGTGTCCTCTCAACATAAATCTGGACCACAGCCATCAAACACTGATCCAGACTCTGACCTGGACAGGTAAGTATAAGTGAGGTTTTGAAGTACTGGGTCTTTCTTTTTCATGAATTGGAGGAATTACTTCAGTGTATTTTTAACTTGAGTCCGTTATTGATCCAGTGATGATGAGCTCACTCCGTACGATATGTCTGGAGATCAGGAGATGAGTCAAGCATCCCCACCTCGCTACCTACGCGACTGTCTGGAAAGTACGGCTTCACAGATCTAACTTCTTGTACTTAAGGGAACATCTAATACAGTTGTTTTAAAGTGTTGTGTGACTAACTCTAATATCTTATTATCTGTTAACCCATCCAGATTTAATATCCTCAGAGGACCCGGCGCGTGTGGAGCTCAGTTTGAGAGTTGCAGAGAGTTTAGTGAGGAAAAACGTCTTTGCAACCAGAGAGGTACAACCGCATCACCAAAACTGTCAGTGTTTTACCTATTTCCTTCTGAAGGCCTCTTACTCCTTCCAGTATCTTCTAATTCTTAAAACAACCACCGGTATTACAAATCATCTGTCATGTGTTATCCAATTTTTAGATCAGTGTCCAGATGACCAAAGTGCTTCTTCACATGGAGGATAAATACAACATGACTGGCTTCCTGAGTCTCAGACAGGCGACGATGGTGGCTCTCACTGTCACTGACTGTATCCCTGTATGATCCTCCACCTCATTTTCAACACCGTGTACTTTTTCCCTTTTGAAATGATTGCTCAATTACCCACTCTCTTTTTTTCCACTTCATTGTTCTATTAAGGTGACTCAGTATTTGACCAAAGAGTTTTACTCCTTGAACTACAGTCTTCGTCAGCGACTGGATATCTTAGAGGTGATGACAACAGCTCCTTTTGATAATGGCTCTCTGCCTTCACCAAATAAATGTATCGACTGATTTGATCCCTTGTTTCTAATTGTTAGGTCCTGGCTCTGGCAGCTCAGGAGCTCTCTAAACCAATCACTGAAAAGAGAGATCCATCCGTAGATGCTTCTGCCAGCACTGACTTGACTCCATACCCTGGTGACAACCCTGTCCACTGGAGACAAGTGGTCGAGAAGCGGATTCAAAGCAAGACCAAGCGCCTCATGAAAGTACTTAAAGCAGACATTTGCCATTTCAGTGTTTGAGTGAAGGCTCTATACTGATTTCTCTTGTCGCTACAGGGTGCCACACAACCTCCACCTAAGGCCACCCCTAACCGATATGCGCCTGTTGCCGGACACTTCTTTTTTCCATTGCTCAGGAATTATGACAAGTAAGAGTGTTTGTTTTTAATGAATTTAAGAGATCAATATTTTGTGTTTTTGTGTGTACACATGTTAAAACATGAAATGTAATATATCACTGCCAGGCCTCAAGTGACCTTTGACCTGATGGGCGGTGACCACTTGGTATTGGGAAGGTTGATCCACACCTTGGGCCTCTTCATGCATTTAGCAGTCAATGCACCGGTACTTTTATCCACCTATCCATGCTAGAATATCCTCATTGTAGATATCAATATCATTTATATTGATGTGCCCATGTGCGTCAGTATAGATCTGTGTATACATATATATATGTGTCTGTGTGTGTGTATATGTTTGATATCCAAGAATTTCAAAAATACACATACATACACATTTTACTCAGCAGGAACAGTTGTAGATACTGTAGTATTTAAGTATACATCCTGTATATTTAAATGTGTAAGTGTGATCTTACAATAAGCTAAACCCACGTGTTTCTTTAAATTCAGATAGCTGCACAGATGGGCCGCGCTTTGCTGGACTTTGTGTGGGCAGTGCGTTACCATGCTGACCAGTAAGTATAATCCATGTGTTCTTCTCAGTGTACTCTGATGAAGTGAATGTGAATCACTTCAAGACAAGTCTTGACAAGTCTTGCTGCCATTAGCAATACTGTAGTGTAGTACTATGAAATTAACCAAGATTTGTACCACTACTATTAATAAGGTAACTGCATGTTTATGGTTACGTTCCTTTCCGAGCAACATGTTTTGTCATTAGCCATTCTAGATTACCTGAACAGACTATAAAATTGATATGCACTGCTTTTTTATCTGACCTGAAATATGTCTTTGTTAAAGGATGGTGAGACGAGGTGTCCTCTTTGCTGTCTGCTCTGTTTTTCTGAGCATGCCCAGTCAAAACCTGCTGTTGGACCTCAGTGATCAGCTGTTTGAGACCAGAACGTGGCTGGCAGGTAAAAACAAAAGTGCACTTAGAAATCTATCCTTTTTTAGATATAATTCAAGCGTTTAATTATGGATTGGAAGTTCGGCAACACATTTTCTCAAACTCTGCTTGCTTTTGAAGTTATTTATAAATAAAGAAAACAGCTCACTGTGTATATAACTAATAATAGATTAACCCTAAAACACATGTTTCTTGTAAATGGACTCGCACCTGCACAATGTAATTGTGTCAGGGATGTCCCCTCAGCTACACACATCTATGGACACACAAACAAATACAGTACCCCCCATGCACAGCTGGGCTGAACATTTCTGGGAAACAGAAGAGGAACCAGGATGTCCTGTACCACACAGAGTGTCTGTGACGTGATTGGCCCATCAACGCATCAGTTGTATTTTTTTGTATTCACAGATGTGGCCGAAGGAGACCCTGACACAGATTGCCGTAGTCTGGCAGTACAGAGTCTGGTGCTGCTAGATAAGAGCTTGAAGAAACAGCTACAAGATCCGCAAGCACTTAGTCTGGAATCATGAGCATTGCATCAATTAAAAATGAACAATGAAATGCTGTATCCCTCTGTGGGCGAGAGGGCTGTACTGCACTTCCACCAGCCTGGAGCCTGGAGACCAGAGTTTGGAGGTTGATGGAAATGATGTTCCGGATACTTGCTGGCAGAGGGTCTGGCCTGGTGGTAATGGATGGTCGTGGACGCTGAAGGATGTCCTTTTAGCTCACGAGCTGCTTGTTGCAGGTGCTGCAGAAAATGTTTCATATCCTGGAACAGCTAACCACAGGAAAAGGAGTGCACATGTCATCTTACACGTTTCTTTTATGTCTCTCTGCATACCTCAATCATGCAAACACACACACACACATTCCAGTTTACCTAATTGTTTAGATTAAGGCATTGTGAATGTTGTATGAACCACATGAAATATTAATTGAATGGAAAATAAAATGCCATTTCTGTCTAAAATGTACTTCACGAGGATATCCTTTTCAACCTCTTTCCTGTACTGGCACATCTTTTCATACCATGGTTGTTTGTTTGCAAAGGACATCCTGTGAATATTCACGTGCACACACATTCACAAATAATGGAAATACTACTACTACTTCCTCTTGTGACATAAATGAAATGTGTGTTTTCATCTCTGTTCCCAAACAATGAAACCACTTGTTTATAGTTTCTATCAGTTATGGCCTTGACCTCACCTGGCATTTTTTGTGTGTGTTATCACTCCCCCCTGAATAATTCAATTATGTAAGGGTATAACTAGTACAGAAGATAATCTTATGATTGGTTTTCACTTAACAACAGTGAACAAGTTGTGCAAAAATATTCATCAAATGAAAATAAGATTATCTAAAACTGCTGAACTGCAGACTGGCTCATTTTGACAAGACTGAACAAAAGACCAATGCAGATTTTTCTGACAGATGTGACTTTGTGAACTGGGTTAAATTCCTAACAGGGACATAAGTATTGAACATCATTAGATTAGAGGAGACATTTGACAAACACTGGCTTGTTTGACAGCAAAACACTAAAAAGTTCATGTGAGGAAACCATGTCAACCAATTTGGATTTGAAGATGTTAAACATCCGTATTTACAATGTCAAATGTATCTGCAATTTGATCCAAAATATGAATGAATGAATTCAAACACATCCTTCTCCTCCTCCTATAAAATAACTTATGTTAAATTTTGAAAGATACTCATTTAACTTAATAGTCCTAAATAATTTCAGCTGAAGCCGTAATGACTTTTACCACTGTAGGCTTTAGGTTTTGCTGCAGAAAATGTCACATCTATCATCGTCTCCTGTCGCATCAGGAAAACCTGTAACTTTACCTACCTGCACTGCTTTCGTTAACAACTCGGGTTATGTTCGTTGTTTTCCGTAACCCCGCCTCCGGCCCATCACAGGTTGTCAGGGGCAACTAAGAGAGACGCTTTATGCCCAGACTAGAGGCTACTATAAGAGGCTACACAGCAACACTGGAAGTTACGGTCGATGTTTTGGGCTGTTTCGAGTTAAAACCACTAATTAACCCGAGATAAACCCGGAGGAAACGACAGTGAGGTGGGTCTGCAGACAGTTTTACACAACAGTAAACGCCATTCTTCGGCAGCGAGGGTCAGCAAAGAATGCTAACTTTACCTAGCTTATTTAGCTTAGCTAATGTTTGTAGCTAAAGCTAACTTAACCGTTTGTTCTTTATTATCCCCACGATGACATAACATAAGTTTAATGTTATCCAGAGCTAAGCATTATGATGAATTCGTCGCGGTCTACGTTGTTTTACTGTACCGCACTAACGTTAGCTAAGCCAAAGTGAAATTATAGATTGTGAATCACTGAAGGCTATTTGAAGGTACGACCTGGAGTTAACTAGTTAGTGATTACCGAGCTTTTATAAAACACTAATTAGCCGGACAGCTACAGTAGGTAGCTCGTACGGAGAAATGAAGATAAACTGTAATGATCATTAACCACCTGTATTTGAGGTTCTGTCTAGCTGATATCTCCTCTTTGGTGTGTAGAGAGGTGCACTGGGGACATGGCGGTGTATTTTGACCACCGTATTGAAGCCCTTGATAGCAGTGCTATACCCTCTCATTCGACCTGGCACTCAGCTCTTCCTGTACTGGCTGTGGCCTCAACCACCCCTGCCAGTGGAGGCAATGTAGATCTCTACCTACAGCAGGTAAACACTGGGTTTGAAGATGCACTCTCACGGCTTCACTGTTTTATATTCATAGTCTGTGAGTCACATAGTCATATTTAGCAAAGTTTATATGCTTTCTTGTCCATATAAAGGGAGAATATGTGGAAACCTGCCATGTAGAACGTCCACAGCAGCCCACAGTACTGCGATGGCATCCCACAAAGCCAGTGCTGGCACTAGGCTGGGAGAATGGAGAGGTCCTGCTTCTGACACACCCCTCTGGAGATCAAACAGTCCTTCCAAACACACATACAGCTTGCATCACCCTACTGGAGTGGAGCAGCTCTGGTAGCCGCTTAGTGAGTGGAGATCGGGTGAGTGTATTTTGGCGTCAGTATGCACAAGCATGTTGGCACACATGTATGTCTCATTCACAAACCTTTGGATATGCTGGTGGCCCTCACTACCACACATGATAATATGCATTTTCTGATTACCAACATGGCACATTTGCAATAAGACTTAAACTTCCCATTTCTTTGTGTTGCACTGCCTAAAAATATTGTAATTATTTGTTGACAGAATGGAGCTCTAGCAGTATGGAAAGTAGATGCCAGGGGAAGACTTGCGGGAAACTATCTAGTGAAGCATGAATATAGCAAACCTTTAACTTGCTGTATCTTCAGACCCGCCTCCCCTGGGGAGTAAGTAGCTGGTTATTCTACTTTTTTAAGTCCTTAGCAGTAAGCCCACATTGAAGAGAGTGTGATATTTATTCTCTTGATCTGAATGCTTTGTTGCTTGATTACAGTGATGTGGCAATGCTAGCGCGTGCATCTGTGAGTGGAGATGAGAATGCCCTGGATATGTTCAGCTGGAAGGGAGCACCTCTCAAAATGGGCCCACAGGAGGGACTTGCTTTCTATGTTAGCACTGTAGATGGTAAATTTGCCTTCTTATGTGTGGGTTCTGTACATGAAGTCTGGAGCAGTCTGGATGAAATGCTGCAAGTTCCATATCAAAATGTATAACTTTATTCACCAAGAGCTGTCTTCAGCAATTGAAAGCAACACCAATGCTGACTGATGTTTTGCTTCTTTTTTTCTTCTACTTTTCTTCTACAACGCCATCAAATTTGTGAAAAATATCATCATTTTGTCCTATTATGCAACAGATATCTTTTTTAATCTTAGAACCCGTGTCTCTTGTATTACAGGTCAGGTCCATGTTGTGGATGAGCACTGTAAGACAAGCATACTCCTTAGTGTGGAGGGTTCAATCAAGAAACTGTTCTACCTTGAGAAGAGAGAGGCCCTTGTTGTGATCACAGAGGCTATGATATTGTCACAATACACTTTGGGATCAGAGGGAGGAGCCCAGGAATTCATGAAGGTATACTAAGATGCAATTTCTTTTATTTCTGTTGAGAACCATGGTAGGTTTGAAGGGCAGTGTTCATACTGTTACTATAAAGGGACACGTTATTTAGTTTTTATTTATTTTTCTCATGGCAGGTTAAGTTGAGCAGCAAGTCTGGACAGAATGTGGACATTGTCTGGACAGATAACAACCTCCTCATCACAGCAACAGGGGAGCAGACTATCAGGTCAGCATGTGCATATGGTTTGTACACACATACACACCCTTTTGAAACTCAAATAATGATGTTTTCCTCTGATTTCACAGGCTGTGGGACCTCGAACGAGATGACAACTATGTATTGTCACTGGACGAGGCACTGGGTTTTGAGAGGGGAGAGATGATCAATTGTGTCTCATACTGTGCGGGAAAAGGTAACTGCAAAATATTTTTCCTATAGTGGAAATGTACAGTACAAAGTGCTGTTTTTTCCTCACATTCCTGTGGATTTGCTAATTTACACATGCTTTATTTGGTCATATTCTTACAAAGTGAGTGGCCTGATTACACATATGCTGTAACCCATGCTTTGTAGACTTGTTTCAAACCTAATAAAGCCACATTGCCTTTTTATAATATTGCCACCTTCTCAGAAATCCTGGCAGCTGGCACCAGCCATGGGCGCATCGCATTCTGGAAGATGGTGGTACAGCCAGGCGATAACAAAGGTGATACCAAGGCCCAGTGGAAGCTACAGACACCCACTGAAATACAGGGAAATGTCACTCAGTTACAGGTACTGTCTGGTCGAGCATTTACATACAGGTGTTATGAACGAAAACCAGTCACATACTATGAATAAAATGGGTGATATTCTTAACATTGTATATATAATTTCAGTGGGGCTCCAGTCTGAATCTTCTGGCAGCCAACAACTCAAACACAGTGCTGATCCTGTGTGAGCATGTGATGTCGGCTCACTTTAGTCAGCAGGTGGCAGCAGTGCAGCTTACCCCAACCCAGCTCAGCATCACTCAGTTCACCACAGGGGTGAACCTTGCTCTGCAGTCTGACATACACATCAAGGGAGTTTGTGTGACAAAGGTAAACATGGAGAGGATGTAAACTGTTGAACTGAGAAAGCATTTTTTACTGATATCACAGTAACTGCATGTGTGTTGTCATACCAACAGGACTCCGTGACAGTGTGGAGTGGCAAGCAGGTCACTGTGTATGAGCTTACGGGGACAGTTCTACGCAGTACAGGTGCAACAGAGTGAAACTTCCCTGAGTTCCATGCCCTTCATCTTACCCTTCCTTTGTCATCAATTTTTTTCCTTTCTCTTTCCCTACCTCCCATCTTGCTGGTTTTCCAGGATCATTTCCTTGTGACTCTCATGTAGTAGCTGTACATGGTGAGAACCTCTACACTGTGGAGCCCAACAGGGTGCAGATCCGCACCCCACAGGTCTGTTGGCCCATCTTGGAGAAAAAATGTTCGAGTATACATGTTAGACCTTCAGTTCAGAATTAGAATTGAATTTAAAAAATGTAAAAGCACACATGAAAACACATACTTGTCACAGTAAATTTGATTCTGTGTTGACCCATCTCTCCCTCTCCTTTTTTAGGGTACTGTGAAGCAATTGCTAACTTTTTCCAAGGCAGAGGGCAACCCTGTGCTTCTCAGTGTGTGCCAGTCTTACCTGGTCGTAGGCACAGACACAGCACACATCAGAGTCTTTGACCTCTCCCGAAGGTATGACGTTAATGTGGATGCCAGTGTCACTTCCTTTTGTTTTAAGTACTTTAAAGAGGGCCAGGTGGCTTCCATGTATTGTAAATTTCTGTTCATTAACAGTTTCTCCCTTCAAAGTAGTTTCTTGTCCAACAATGCCTGTTTCACTATATGTCTTTAAAGAGATGCCAAAGCTCACTGCAGTGCGAAGAATTTGGCTGACCAGATTCACAATCTGGGAGCCCTGAGGGCAGTCAAGTGTAATGCCAACGGCAGCCAAGTCAGCATACTAATCTCTCAGGTGAATGGACAATATACAACAGTCACACTTAACTTCTTGAATATGGGTTAGAGCAACAAGTATTTTACAATTAGGTGGCACCATTTAATGTGAACATCGCTCTTATCTGAGTTGAACTCTTTCCTCTCAGGTTAATGGACGACCTGATCACAAAGTGTACTTTTATGATGTTGAGATGGACACTGTGACACATTTTGACTTCTTCATTGGTAGACCATCCAGTGGTATCTCACATTCTGAAGACAGTGAAAGGTACATGTGGCTTCTTGCTTTTGTTTGTGCCTCTAGTCTTCCCATGTAGAGGTTTCTCCTCTGGTTGTTTTCTACCTTACATTTCCTATCTGTATTTCAGGCAGCAGTTTCATGGAACAGAGCTCAGCGGTCGGTGTCCTGTATCTATCTTCTGGGATGAGAGCGAACCTCGTCTTTTTGTTTGTGAGACGGTGCCGATTAGCTCTGAATCATCATCAACAACTTACCTGGATGTGGTAAAGATTGTTGTACACTTTTGTACACTCTTGTTCACTTTAAGTAAATGTAAAGTTGCTTGACAGTATGTTGTCTTTATTCCATTCAGGTGGACGTGTCAGTGGTAACACTCTTCTGTACTCAAGAGCACGGTTTACTACTGCAGGACCGCTACCCCAAACCAACAGGCCTGCAGGCCCTTCTCGCACTGAATGTACCCTACTATTATTTTAGCTGCAAGGTGAGTATGGTGAACACTGTTCTGCATGAATATTGTCTCTTCAGTGGGGGGGTTACTGATACAGCATGTGGGTGTTTTCTTTAGAAAGTTGTAGATTATCTGTTTCAGATCTTGAGGTTGTTTTTTTTTTTTTAACACATTCTTTGTGTTTTGTTTGGACCCATCACTGTTCTTATGTATGTGCATTTGGTGTAACACACCCCAGCTATTGTTTTGGAGGGGTGGTGTCTTTCGACCAGAAGTGAGTATCTGTCCCGTACAGTTGTTTCAGAAAGCTTGAGTATTCTTGGCTCCTGATGTCCAGCAACTGTGATCGTGTATGCCTTGTGCTGCATTGAAGCAAAAAAAATATTGGCTTCACAAGATCAGCAGCACAAGAGCTTCCCTGAAATATTGAGAGCTTGCTCATCTGTTTCAGTTCCTAATGCTTCTCTTGATGAATAGATTCAGTCTGTGATATTTGGGTGATGTTTGGTTTGCTTTGTGTCCTACCCGTTCCCAAATGCCCACGTTTTCCCCAGGATTTTGCATTTGTTTCATTTGTGTGATCCCACTTCACAACATACTTCATCTATTGCTTGTTCCAAATCACATGTTTACCATACTGACATCATGATGTTCTAACCCACCTCAGCCCGGTGAGGGGGATCCGGAGGTTTCTGCTACAACATCAGCACCTCCGCACCAGACCCAGTCATCAAAAGGCACGCCTACCCAGTTCCCTCCTATGGTGTCCAGGCGAGCTCTCCGGGACTTTGTGGGCCTGGAGAAGTGTGAGAAGGCCACCCGTGACGCCATGCTCAACTTCAGCTTCTACCTGACCATCGGTGATATGGACGAAGCCTTCAAGTCTATCAAGCTCATCAAGAGGTAGGGCGTCAATATGTGCATGACATCATTGTGTGTGCCAGCTCAGCAGTGTCTACAAAAAGAGGAGACATGTGAACGGACATGCCCACCGTGGGCACATTTCTCTGTTTGATGTCATCTCACCCCTGAACAAGCCCTTCCACAGGGGCTTTAGATCAAAGCCGGGCCATGGTCACGGGGAAAGCATTGTTAATACATCCTTGACTCTTCTCAGAAAGCTCTGAAATGGTTTGCAGTGGGAAAGCTGTGACAAAGCGCTTTCTACTTGTGTTGAGAATGAGCCATTGTTGCCACTTGCCTTTCTTCACCCCTCATTTCACTCAGCACCTTTAACTGCTGAAATCACACTAGTTTAACTTTTATCTAGTTTTTACCTATCTGTAGGCAAAAAAAACATTTTAAACAAGACTCTTGACAGGTCAGTGAATAAAATATAACCCTAATGTATCTCTTTTTTGGAAAGGTAATACATTTTAAACAATTTTCTGATTAAACTTTATCCACCAAAGTCAAAATTTTATCTGTTTATGCAAGTACATGAAATAGGTTCAAACACAGGACATGATTAAGGACTTTTTCTGTGTCTATGCTGAGGGAAGGAACTCTTCAATGTGTATATATGTGACTGTTTCTGTTAGTGTGTGGGTGTGTGCTGAGGGGATGTACTTTTCTAAACACACTGTGACTCTCTCTCTCTCTCTCTCTCTCTCACACTCACACACACACACAAGGTCCTCCTGAAGCACGTATGTGATTTCATCAAAGATGTAACATCACCTTCAGCAGAATACGTGATTCAGAGCACTTAGCCTGAATTCTTCAGTGTTGAACGAGCAAGCTTTACCTAAATGGGAAAATAGCATATCCCACTGGCCGGATATTCCAAAGGCTTTAATAGGCCTGATGACAGATTTACTAAGTTCCTCATTGATGGCTATTTTTACTGCTGTTACATTTTTTTTATTTTTTAAAAAAAGATCGGTATTGTGTTCAATTCCCGTAAATCACCACCCACAGGAATATGGATTTCCTCCAGCAGTACCTGTATCTTCTGGGACTTGTCTCTATGGTGCAGAGCTTTGAATCAACAAAAGCTTAAAGGCTTAAGTCATAGACTGGCTGGCGATCCGGGAGTTACGCTTATTTCATCCAGTACATGTATCTGAGGTTATACAATGAGATATCTGACATTACACCCATTTCACCCACTTTAGACAAATTGCAGACATGTGAGTTATCTCTGCATGTGTGATAAATAAAATCCACTACCTCACTGTGATTACGAGAGCTGGGAGTATTGTGCAGTTTATATTACAAAAAGCTTCAGAGTCCAATTTCTGTGCATCACTGGGGATTTAATCAGCCTCGTCCATTTTATTCTCTATGTGAAAGCACCTCTGCCTCTTAAAGCAGCAAATCAGATACAGACTGGAATGTCTTTAGTCCAGACTGTGCTGCTTCCTCTCATTCATGTTGTCCTTGACTTGAGGTGACATGCTGCATGTTTATCTGCCAATATCAATCCAAGCCTTTTCTTAATTTCTTTTTGCCACACCATTTGGTATTTAATAGCTTTTCTGATCAGGAACAGGAACACCGTAGGAAGTGTTCTGGGTGAAGTAGAGACTGTTGTAGTAACAGCGGGCTGTGGTTCATGTCACTGTCATGCTCAGTTTATCCCATTTGTCATCACAAAGTATGTAATTCCCTGGATGAAACCAGTACCCTTCTTGTTAGTCCGTGATTTTGCAGTGAAACTAGTACTATTTTATACAGTCATCATCAAAGCATATTTAGTATTTGTATTGTCTCTCACTTGTCACATTTCAGTCAGTTTTCTTATAATGATGGCAAGCTGAAATTCAAAATTATTATTTTTAATCTAAATAAAAGTGTTTTTTTTGTTTTGGCAGTGTTAGTGTTAGTTACGTTGCTGAGATATAATTGTTAGGTCTTTGTTTCTTTGGGTTCAATGGCTGTAGCACACAACATTTTAAGTAATGTGTAGCACTTTGTCTCTTCCTCTCACTTATGTTGCACCACATTTAGCCATACATCACTCTTGACAGATCTTAAGGGAAAGCACAAAGGTTCATTGGAAACACATGTCTGTGATAAAATATTTGAAAAAATAGTTTAATGGAGTTCTGTATTGTCCATTTTTCAGGTGTTATGTTGACACCAAAACAGCAACAGCAGCGACCACAGAGTTTGCATATTTACCAATAAATTTATTGAAATTATATGATATATTATTATTTAATGTGCTCCTATGTTTAGCAACATGAAAGACCCACAGATAGCCTGGAGTTCTTGTAGAAGTATGATATGGTCACAATAATACTAGTAATGATAGCACTATTCTTTACACAACTATATTATATTAATTTAAGTATACAGTATGTACCACAAGCGAGCAGAGTTTCATATGGAAAGCATCATGAAAAATGAATGAAAGTATTGAAATGTGTATGTCATTTCAACAGGTGTTACCATCAATTTAACAAGTACTGCTTAACAATTCCAAATCAGTTCACATACATCAATTGACAAGTCAACTGTCTTTTATTTTCTCTATTTCAAGAGGAAACATTTTTTGTCATCATGACTCAGATGACTCATTTGATCAAAATACTCCATTAGCTGTTTTTAAAATGAAATGTAGATTTGTTCAGGATAAGCCCAATCAAGAGGTTTGTTGAGGTTGACTGACTCTGCTTTTACCTTGTTAGTTTACCTACTGACTTGCAAAATATATCAGTAACAATAAAATGTATTCAAATGGTAGTAAGCCTTAAAAAGGATGAAAACAAATATGAGGTATTCTGGTATTATATTTTCAACATCTTTCATAATTTCCAATTTATAATTATGCAGGAGGCCATTTAATAAGTGCACATGTAACAAAATAGGTCAAGTTCCAGCTTGATCTTTTCATAAGATGCATGACAAGACAGTCCTAGTCCAAATTAGCACACCCAAGCATGAGAAAATGAATCATACAGTATTTGAATATGTTTGGAAGTGTAGGACTGCTTTATGTATTCATTCTAAATTTTAAATGTGTGACTTTTGTGCACTAAGCAGCAAAATTATTCTGACATCTTTGTTTTTGGTGGGAGGAGTTGGGAAATATAACATTTTACAATTGCAGGTACATGTTAGTCCAGCCATTGTAGAGCCACAGTAATATCCTCTTCCCTTGAGTGACTTTGGAGGCACCAGCTGGAGTAAAACATACCAGCCGAGTGTCCTGTCGGCGCGGTCTGTTACTCCTCATTGGCTTGGCTTTGTGAGGTCGCACGTCTTAACAAGGTGACTCCACGTAGTCATTGTCTAGTCGTGGGTGGAAAGGTGTTGCCAATGAGCGACTGATGATTATAACTCGAGGTGCGAGGCAGTCATCACGGCGGTGTAAAATGTTCCAGATAAGCATGGCCGCAGCCATGGTGGCAAGCAGGCAAGCGGTTATGTCCAAGTAGCAGGAGTAGGATAGGTGTGTGTAAGGCCCAATCCTGTAGAAGGTGACGAGTCCAATCACCAGCACAAAACCTGGACAGGAGCACAGACAGACAAGACCTCAATCAGTGAAAATGAACTAGCATTCAGCTTTCAGTTGAATATATTTATTAAACATTTATTTATGGTTTTTACTTTTCTGTTGTGGCACAAGGCAAAAAGTGAAAGCATCACTCATGTATTACAATTTGTCCTTAGTGTAACAAGAGCCAAATTTGTGCCAAATTTCACGACAGTCCATTCAATGGGCGCTTTGGCATTTCCGTCGGAACAAAAAATGTGAAGTTCTGAAGAACAAGAACCACAATTAATTATGTATTTCAGTATTTCTAATTCACTTAAATTAAAAAGTTACACAGTGTGTTAATGTCTGAAGTGGCTTTTTGAAATCACACGTGCTCACATTGAGACATCCATCCCCGTTAGCCTTGTATTTCACAGTTCAGCAGGAGCCCTGTGTAGTGTCTTTGAATTCGGAAAACAATTTCCTCCAAGGAAGAACTTCTAAGATCTCAAGATCAAAGTTCTTCACAGTGTAAAAATATCAGAGCACGCATATGTTCGGAAAAGCCTTTGAGAACTTTTATCTTCTGACTTCTTTGATTCACAATTGTTAAACTCACGCAACAAAGAACTCCTGTTAGCCTTGAATCTCATGCTGTTTCTTAGATCTTTACTGTGTTCAAGATTACTTTTCTTTACTGGGTATCAAGATTATTAGTGTCTCCACTGGCCACACCTTTCCTTATTCCTTAGAAGTTTGGACTAAAGTCCACATACACTTAAGCATCCCTTAGTCACTTGTTGTTTTTACCTCATTCAAGTCTAGTGTCGGGCCATTCAACAGTTTCACAAGAATACATGTCTGAAATCTTGCCTCATCCACAGTGGTATAAATATAGGGGCCAAAAATAATCACTGGAAATAGGGATGTTGGTACTTTAGGATATGAATCAGTCCATTTCCCGAAGCAGTCAGTGGCACCAGGAGGGGGGTTTAATTTATATTTCTTTCCCTACCTCTACAGTAAGATTGCTGTCATTGTTTTAAACGAGGATGTGAACTATTGTATCTGTGTATCATTGCGTGTATACACATAAGAATGCAACTGTTTGCTTAATCTGTTCATGTTTAACCTGTCTGGCTCCTCATCCAAGAAAATGAATAATCTCCTGTTCAGGTTCCAGCCAGGGTGGGCTGTGTGAACCTCTTTTCTGGCACAGACTTATCTATCAAACTTCCTTCCCCTTCTTCCTCTTTCCATCCTTCCTTCCTTCCCTCCTCTCCACACCCTAAGCTTCGAGGTTAATATATTTGCTGGACATTTGACATGATCTGTCAAAGAAATCTAAACACGTCTTATCTAAAGGCCATGTCTTGGAAATCCATTGAACTGGTTTGTTTTCCTTCCAGTTACAGATGTCTTGGTTTATTCTCAAAGGTCACAAAATTTATAAGCCTCAATAATATGCCTCAGACCTGTGTGACTTTTATTATCAGGAATCTCTTGAGCCACATACTTAAAGGAATATGAATCATGAATACAAATTACTTTATCAATCCCAAGTGGAAATTCAATAGGAAGGTCTGATTGCTAGCTGAGTCTGTTTTTCTACAGACCAGAACTGAGCCCCACATTTTAAATTCATCCAAATAAAAAGAATAAAGAGAGAAAGAGCTGTTTCCCTGGTGCCATGTGACCTGTAGTTGTGGCTTTTGACATATTAGACCAAGGTTCATTCAAAAAACACATTCCAGAGTTGTCTCCAGGGGTGAAATGGCCAATATTGTGCTTTCAGCCGGGACCTGCCAATGCTGCTGAGATATCACTGAATGGAACTGGATGTTGTTATTCCACACTCTGCTTGCAATAGCTGAGCATTTTGGCACGTCTGAAAATGAAAACATTCCTGAGAAAGAGGGTGATGGGTAAAAATAGCTCATTCACTGACTCAGTGGGGGAGGACTGAAGCAGGAATGGTGAATGGATTACTGAATGGTAGAGGCCAATTATAAGTATCTGTACTAGGAAACGAGACACTTTTATTTGGATATGAATGTGGTAAAGGAAAGCCACTGTTCATTCTTTTTGCAGCCTTAATTTTAAAAAGACACAAGGTTGCAACTACCAATTATTTGTGCTATAGCTTAAAAAAAAAGCTTTTTCCTGGACAATAATGTTTTACTGTTGTCCATTTTGATCAATAAATAGTCAGTGCAACATTCAGTTAACTCTCAGACAAAAATAAAGAAGAGAGAGTAAAAAGCAAAACTAGAACTAGGGAATATCTGGCATTTCTATTAACCATGCGCAGAGTGAGTCTAGAGATCCCATCTGTTTATTGGTTGGTTGGTTGGTTGGTTGGTTGGTTGGTTGGTGTCCATCACTTTGGCCCAGACTGAAATATCTCAACAAATACTTGATGAAAAAAAAACACAGTTTCTGAGTTGTGTATCTATTCTTAGTGATCCCTTGACTTTTCCTTGCCACCACCAGCAAATGGACACATACATTTGATTTTGAGTGACATTTGATCCAGACATGAATATTTTTGCAATAACTTTGGCAATCCCCTTGAATTATATCTGATGCCACGTCAAATATAGATCTTTCCTTTTTTATGACCAAATTTTGGCAGAACTCTCTAGCTAGCACATTAATCTAAGATAATAAATCTGGGAAAACATCACCTGCTTAACTTCAACACGCAAGCATTACTGTTGATGATTTGACCATGTAAATATACTAATGTTAGCAAGTAGCTCAACACACTAGCATTGCTGTAAACTCTTAGTTGTGTTAATTTCACTTTGCTTGTTACTCTGACCAGATACCTGAAAAAACAATGGCATTCCATTATTTTAACTTTTAATAATAAGAAAATGTTAACATACTGAACTAAGATGGTTGAAGATCATTGGCATTTTTAAATAGCACCATTGTAATTGTACACGCAAATCTCATCTTAAAGCATCTTTACACTCAGGGCTCTTAAAGTTGTTCCTTTCAAAGTGGCTGAAATTAACTTTTTTTTTTCAATCGCTTTCAACATTGTCATGCTAACTTTCATAGGTCATCTCATCCTTTGCTTTGGTTGGTTGATGAGTAACTTGTGAGGTCCTGCTTCATCACAATTTACCACTGATAAAAAACTGTGTAATGCAATTGAAGTTCTGGAAGAAGCTAGCAAGAATTTTGAGGTTCGTAGGATTGTTTTGTCAAACTCTTAAATCAATTTTTATCAACACCCTTAAAATATTAGATATTTTAAGCTATAAATAAACTAAATCGGGTTTATTTTTTCCTTCTATATAACTTAAACTATATACAATTTTAATTAATGTCCTGTCCTGTAATTGGTTTCATCTTCCATGATATGTCATGTTGTTCCTCCTTGGGGTCTTTACTGCTATTGGAAAATACAGTAACACTGGGTGGGTCTCAGTTCTCTCACCAAGGTCTTTAGATAAAAGTTCCCTTCCCTGCTGAAATGCATGCCGCAGATGCTGATGATAATGAGAAGAGTCTTTATTTTCTGCTGCTCTTGAACATTTTGTAAACACAGACTTAAAAGCTAGGCCAGCTTATCTAGACAAAGGCAATTCCCGCCCTGCTGTCATGTGTACCACAGGACATTTCTCCACCAAAACACACTGTAAACACACAGCCATAGCGCACGCACACACACTAACATGCACAAAATTGCATGTGCATAATCCCTCCTGCCAGTGCAGACACAAACACACAGTCCCTGTCGAAACTGTCTTTCCCGTCCATTCTCCCCTCCCTTCTTTTTCCTTCTTCAGCTTGGGGGTTTGCATAACAGGTAGTCACAGACATTTCCTCGTCCTGAGCAGGGATATCCTGGCGCCTGACAGTCGCTCCCTGGCTCGCTGCAGCTCTGGCCCATGGATTCTGAACTGGGACTAAATTTAGACCCAGAACAGACCCCCTTCATTCCGCTCTGCCACAATGATACCAAGTGGCTGAGCGACCACTGCACACAGCACAACACACTTCCTCAGCAGGGGCACTGGGACAGGTCATGCCTGCCAACTCTTTAAAGTGGCACAGTGGGATGGATGAATGTGTGGAAGAGAGGTTTTTTTTTACCATGACTGCTTTAACCCATGTCCCACAAAGATGACACTCTTAGTTTTTCTGCTTTCCTCAGATTTCCCTATTTGAATTTAGGTACTTTTTTATTCCGTCCATTTTTGGCCAACATCACAAATTGTGATTCCTGGAAATGAAGCTGTTTTATTTTATCGATGAATGAAGAAGCAAAGCCAGTTTCTTGTTTAACTATGTTTTGCCTTGAATTTGTATTTATATAAAAAATAATACTTATTATCTATAGATATAGTTTTGCATTTTTCTTGTATCTAAAAGTTTGTTCAGAGGTTGATCAACAGTAGTCTGGCTGCATTTGGGATTTAAAGGGGACATATCATGGAAATATCGCTTTTTAAAGGCTCTGTAACATATATTTGGGTGTTTGGCTTGCCTTCCGCCCCCAAAAATGTGAGAATTGACAAAATAATCTGTAATTCGTAGACTCCCTTGATTGCAATCCATGTGGTTTTTCATTATGTTCCCTTGTTTGTCAGACAATGATGTCATTAGTTTTCGAATTTGCACAATATCACCCATACCTGTGAGTACCTGTACCGGTAGATGGGGTGGGCGGAGTGAGCAGTGGTTCATTTGCATTTAAAAATGGACAGGGCACTAAAACCAGCCATTCTGAACAGGGCTGTTTTAAGCGGATGAAAAGAGCTGTGATGTTTGATCCTTTGGGTATTTTGACTGAAGCATGTCACATACATGTCTTTAAGACACTTGGGAACTATTTTATTTTGTGGAAAGGGGCATAATATGTCTCCTTTAATCTCTGTCTTTTTTGGAATGCTACCAAAGAGCATGTGAACCTTGCTCTGCTGCATCCACATTTCTCTCTCTATATAAAATGATGCATAAGATTTTAGCTGCATGGGCACTTAGTATTCCCCCTTCATGAGAAAGGTCATCCTCTGGGGCTTGTGTTTCTGCTGTTGCAAAGCAATTGATACAGACAAGCTGTAGGAACACTGGTACTCACTGGCTAGCTGGAAGAGTGCAGCGATAGCTTCTTCCCACCACTGAGATTCCTGCGTGATGAAAGGCAGCTCCATCAGGCCTAGAAGGAAGATCAGCTGACCAGCAGTAAGGGCCACTGTCGCCATCAGGTTGCATGCTCGCATCATGTCAAACTGCACTTGAGGGAGAAAAAGAGGAGTTGTGTCATATTTCCCGCTACATGATCTTAATTCATCCACAGCAGGATGGATAGAGCCTATATCATTAGTCTTGATCTTTATAAGATATTATGGTCATCTGTTAGTCAGACGTATTTTTAGTGCGATGACATGGACATAATTAGTAATTATCATGAATCCGGAGGCACATCTTTGTCAGCCATTGCCCACTTTACCCTGTAAGGATGGTGAGTGGATGTTGTTGAATGAGAATTTCTCACCAGTGTTTAATTAAGGAAGGCACATAAATCCATCACAACTCTCATTCTGCTTCAAAGTTAATCAAGACTAAGTTTATACTCAGACTCTGCTGGTAACATTATACCCCAAAATATTCCTGGCTGGCTGCCATGGACGTATGTTTACATACATACATACATTAAAAGGTAATGAACCTAAAGCACCTAAATTTGGTTTGTTGGTGTACATATCAAGCCTGGTGGTGTGATTTTAGTCAATGTTATGTTTTTGTCATATGTTTGGCCCCCAGTCAGAGGCCCCTGAGAAGAGAAGTTATTTCTTTATTATGTTTATATCCATCTGGAAAACAACAGAAATATCCCTACTACTCCATTTCAGACAGACAAATTATTTAGTCAAAAGAGGAACGTTTGAAGTTTTTGGAAAGTAGAAAGTTGTACCACTGTAACTGTTACGCTAAATTAAAGTAACAACTTACATTTGACAGTGCTTCGGGACTCTTGGTAGCCTGCATACTCAGACCCCCATCCA
>OMNW01032400.1:0-11994 GCA_900303245.1 Selene dorsalis
AGGGAAGAGGAGGGGGCGGGTAATGAGGAACGGTTGGGGTACAGTCTCCTGGCTAGCATTTGAGAAAAGAGAGTGAGGAGGAGTAAAGAGGAGGAAGGTTGAAGTATGGCGGTCGGTCAGTCGGTTGGTCAGTGGGGTGGGTCAGTGGTCTTACTCGATGACCATGCAGTGGGGCAGGTGCTGGGAGTAGTACTTGAAGAGCTCGGCCGTGGCTCCCGGGCAGTTGGTCAGCTCCAGCTCCTCCAGCTCCTGCAGCTGGATCAGGCCTGACAGACCGGTGGTGGTCAGCAGGGGGCAGCCTGGAGAGGAGGAGATATTTACTGTCACAGTGGAAGCTTCATTGATCTTTAGATATCAATTATTCATTAACATTTCCTGTAACTGAAGCTACACTCTGAGGCCTGTCTGTAAAAAAAATCAGGTTAAAATATTATAAAGTTTGTTCTGAATGTTAGTCATGATATTATAAGAAATGAAGGTAAAACTATGAGAATCACAAAATAACTATATTTTATGAATATTAGCAGTAAATCTGCAACATACGTTTTCACCATCTGTTGTGTCCACCAATTACTCCGTCATAATTTGATTTTTAAATGATGAAAATGCACAACTGACACAGTGTAAACACTGTGTATTTTGGTCTTGTATTTCTGAAATAGTGTAGCAGCCACTAGATGGCACTAACAGGCCGGAACAGGGCAGAGAGGAGGAGAGGAGTTGGTCACATATGATCCACTTACATCCAACCAGGTGACAACAGTAACTGTGTGCATGGACTTCAGTATTGTACTTCAGTATAATTTTGCAATTTCTACATGTGTATATCAGACCCAACTCCTCCTCTGGCAGTCATGTTTGAACCTGTCAGTGACCTCATAATGAGACCTTAGAAAAATAGGAGGCAGAAGATTCTTCACGAGAGATAATTCACTTAGTTTCAATGACCTAACTAGTTTGACTAAAATTCACAAACCTATTTCATTCGAGATATTTGTAAAGGCTCTGTACAGTGGTTAAGTTGATGTTGGGGTCATGAGCTGAGACTGTCCACCATAGTTGAAATGAAAATCACATAAAACATCTAAATTAACACACTTCTTATATGATGTGGACAACAACAATTCTTGTGTTTAAGAAATGATCTTAATGGGTTTAAAATCAGCATCACAGTGAGAACAGGGTGCTGAAGAGGTTCAGGTTAACAGAGTCAGAAATCAAACCTGCGAGGGACAGAAGACGAAGACTCCTCATTCCAAACAAGTGCTGCAGTCCAAAGTCCTGCACCTGCACACACACAGACACAAAGACACACACACTTTATGCCATCTCAGATTTAACTGGTGATAGATTCATGCAAAGAAAAATGTAGAATTCTCACTAACACAGACCCACAGAGGCTGCACTGGTTATTATAATCTATAATATGGATATTGGATGGAAGCGGCTACATATTACTGATGAGTCATACTGCAAGTTAAAGGTAGAAAGTTTGTAGGTCACCAGATACTGAATGCATCTTTCCGAATGTCCTCACTGTGTGTGAGTGTGTGTGTGTATGTGTGTGTGTTACCTGACAGCACCAGCGCAGATAGAGGCTCCTTAATGATGACATGGTGGATAAGTAGCCTAAACCAGTGTCTGTGATACGCACACACCTGAAAACACAAGAAACACACAACAGCACATATGAGCAAACCAAGACCTTCACTTACTGACTGGTGCATATGGAAACAGTAGTGTAAACATAAGATTTGCACCCCCCAGAGCTCTGGGTGTGTGCATCTATCCACCTCAGCCATCACACACTGTGGAGGAGCTGCCTGTTCTCTTCCACTGAAGCAGCCTCCAAACAGGCCACAGACATCTCTGACTGTAGACCACTCTTCATTGTTTTTCTTCAGCATAGATATGAAGAAGCATCTATTCAACTCCCATGAGCTGTGACCATGGCAACCAAGGTTATAGTAAAGGTCCTCATAGGTGGAGTCTGCTGGAGGAGGTAAGCAGCTGTGATTAAAACAGCCAGTGTCTAAGGACTCAAGGTCATAAGTTCCACATTTAGTACAGTTTTATAGGAACATACAACACACCATGATCTCCATATATGGGCACAGTAGTAAGTAACTGAAAGAAAGTAATAGTGAACACCTTATCTGGAACTGTAGAAGGTGCCATGTGAGTGTATGGGAGTTTACACTGACTCTAAGGGTCTCTCAATCAAAACATTAACAAACGTGTTGGGTGATGTCATGATGCAGCATGGGATCATGGGATTTTGTATGATTCTCTGATATCTTGATAACTAACGCCTCCTGTGGTGAGTTTAACGTACATCGGGTCAAAAAGGTTCTGTGCTGCATGAGAGAGTCTGATCAGCTGAGGTGTGAGTTTTTTTTGTAAACCAGAACAGAAGAGAACGCAGACCTTTGATGCTGCAGCAGTGTTTAACTGTGTGTGTGTGTGTGTGTTTGATGCTTTAATGTGAATGTTGTAAATGTGGGTAATAGTCAGTTCACAGCAAAGATCAGAGGTGAGATCAATCTGCTGCCGACAGACGAGCAGAGAAATCCCTGCAGCAATAAGAAGCATACAGTGTAAGTGTGTGTGTGCGTGTGTGTTCCCTTAACTTTGAAGTGACTGAATGAACAGTGACTGGCTGTGTGAAAGATCTTGTGAGGAGTGTGAGCAGCAGACTCTCTGAGAATGAGCTCAGTCCACTTGCTCTCTTCTTCTTTAGTACAGGAAGTCCAGTGAGTGAGAGGAGCTGAAGGATTCAGGTTCTCTATTAAAGTGAAAGTGCGGACAGGGGGCGGCACATTGGTGCACCTCCCACCGAGACGGTTCTGGGTTCGATTCGCGAACCTGGGGCCTTTCAGGGTGGAGTCTGCCCCGTGGGTTCTCCAGCTTCCTCCCTCAGTACAAACACATGCGCACTAGGTTGCACACAATCGCAGTCAAGTCATAAAATAACTGAAAAGAAAAAAGTTGATGAGCCTGGCTGCAACAAAGTGCATGAAGAAGATGAGCATCCAAGTACGGTTCATCACTTTTTACTTCTGCTGTGATGTGAATGATTTTCATTAACCAGGAAATTAACCCTTTGAGATCCAAGATCTCTTTTGCGAGGGTGTAAAAATGGCGGTTAAGAGCTGAGCCTGTGGATACAGTTACCAATGTAAAACACTGGTCTCAGTTAGGGCTTTCACACTGGCTGGGCTCCGTGCTGGTTCCAGTTCCCAGACCCAGTTTTGAACGGCCGGTGAAAAGGTCAGACTGAAAAAATAACAGGTTCAGAACTCGAAAAGCTGGTTCTCAAGGGAACCAAGAAATAGTCGGTTCTTCCCTGCAAACCGTGACATCATCAGTGGGTGTGTCATATTCTAGGCTGTGAAGACGAGCAGGAAGGAGGAGAAGAAGGCAGCGACTGACAACCTGGAGAAAAAGAATTTGTCGTGGTCTGCTGAAGAAACAAAATGTTTTGTGGTGATTTGGGCATCAACAGAATTTTAAGAAAAGCAAGTTGTATGAATTTCCTTTTGGGGCCTAATAAAGTAAAGTCATTCTTATCTTTTGAACTTGCTGAAGAGATGGTCAAATAATTAATAAACTTGAACTTAAAAATGAAGGAGGTTTACAGAGACAGCAAAAAAGCCACTGTTGTGTTTACATGCACCTGAGTAAAGCAGAGTAACATCCTCCAACTTTGGTTCCACTTAAACTGGTCTGAACAGAGGCTGGTTCACCAGAAAGCATCAAGGTTCTGACCAAGACTCCAGACAGGAACCAGAGCCAGAACCAGAACCATGTCTGTCTGAAAACACCCACAGTGTCCAACATCCAAACCACAACTGAGGTTTACCCTCCATTATTTATTTGCAGCACATGTGATGTCAAATTGCTGAGGATGTTTTCTGAGTGTGTTTGTGTGTTGAGCTCTCCAGGCCACCGTAGTAGTAGTAAAACGGAGAAAATGGTCTACAGAACAAAAGCCTAGTGTTAGTCCTCTACAGACCAACAAAGGGGGGCAGAGAGAGTCCTGATACGACACTAACAGGCTGCAACAACTCAGCTTTCTGAGCATCCCTCTGCACAGCCAGCTGTAACAGGAAAAAGTGGAGAAACACCTTCAATAGTTAATGAACATGTTCTCTTCTGACATGACAACTCTCAGCCAGACACACAACAGTCCTCATCTCTGAGAGAGAACCACCTGATAACTGTTATCCAGACTGCAAGCTCGTGTTCACATCTAGCTGTAGCGGTCCTGAAGAAGAACATGAAAGAGACCATCAAGTGCAGTGATCACAAGTAATCACATGTTGGAGATAAGGAGTTTTGTTTTAACAAAAGTTTGAAATTAAAGGGGAACTATACGAGTCCGGTCGCTGTTTTCTCTACGGAGCTCCCCCTACAGTTTCAGGGTGCATGTTTTACAACACTCCCTCCCCACCCTGGCCATGTGCATTTGTTTTCAATGAATCCAGTGATAGGACAGTCTGTGGAGCGATGTCTACCCAGGTGGGTAGTCTTATCTGTCATAAACAAGAGATTATGGGTTACATGTCGTGGTGCTGCAGAGGTGAGAACTGGGGCACCGGGTCAGGGCTGCTGATTTGAAAGGTTGGTTTTCAGCCAAGAGACACTGGGTGGAAGGCAGAGAGCCTCCATTCTCTCTGTAACAAGTCATTTAACCATCACAATTACTCCGAAGCTGTTTAATTAAGGTCAAAATCTTGCATAGTTCCTCTTTAAAGGAATGAAACTGACCTTTCAAAATAAAACAGTTCAGTGAAGAATGACCATTTGTAAGCATCATCAGGTCCTTGGTAAAGATGCAAACAGATCACATGTTTCTGGAAAGACAATATTGTTTCAGAGTCATTTGGACACTCTTGAGTTCCCCTGTATGTATTTACGTCCTACAGCCTCGTTGCTGAGGTACGACTGATGATCCAGAGTGCAGGTTTGACCTGAGCTCAGCAGAAATGGCGTCATCATCATCATTACAGAGCTGCGTTACACAGAACACACGCTGAGTTATTTTGAGCCACGACCACGATGTGTTACGCTGACAAGACTCCGTATCCACTGTGGGGCTGTGGAGTGGTCCTCTGTGGATCTACTGTACGTTCTGAGCAGCAGTTAGTCACTCGACTACATGAGGAGGCATCCAGGACATCATTCATCCTCCATTACTCACACACACCACCGCACTGTCATGGACATACACACACTGTATTCTCACAGTGCTTTAGCTCTCATGTACCTTCACTGCCATGTTATTAGGTCCACTCTGTATGAAAATAAACAGAGCTCACAGTCTTTTTGTGACGTTGCTGTTGGTATGTAAATTTTGTTATATTGTCATTGTAGTCTCTCCCAGCCTGTAAGCTACAAACAACAAGTGGATCTAAATATCTTCCGAAGGACTCCAAGTTACACCAAAGTTGTTCGGGTGAGTAAATGAACGTATTTTATGCTAGAAATAAGGTCCAGGTTGCAAAAAACGGAACTTCTCCTTTAAGCTTCAATTTTATTCTCTGTGCAGCAAGGTTACCAAAAATAAAAATAGAAAGATAATAGTACAATATATCAATGTTGTGTGTTCTTTTCACTAATCCCATTTTTCAAACATCTGTCTCCACTGTCGGAAACAAATCTGTGTTTTTTCCCGCCGTGCCCATCGATGCATGGCAGCGCTGAACTCGAATTCTAGGTTTAAGTAGCCATCTGACTTTCTGCCTGAGTGGAGGTCACTTACTCCATAGCGTGCTTGCTTTTTGTGGTTGTAAACAGAATGGCTCCTATTCAATTCTTCCTCTTTTTCATTGCAAAGACAGAGACAGAGCGAGAGAGAGGGACAGAGGGAGAGAGAGGGAGCTGCAGACAGATGTTTTATTTTTCTGTGGTTAGAAGTTAAAACCACGTCCCAGTAGCTAAACGTGGCTCTGCTGTTTTGTGTTGTTCTTGAAGCTGTGTGGAAGAGAAGCAGACAGATGTTAACTGCGTTCCTCTGCTCTGTGATGATATTTGTGCTTTTCTGTTTTGTCGATTAAACTTCCTGCGTGATTATTATGTTGTTCTTACTGTGCCTATTTGAAACTTTTGAAACGTTTTTTCTCAGTAACCCTGTTGTTGACTGTGCTGCTGTGCACTTTTATAGATATGTACAGTGGGCATGTGTGTGCATGTGACTTGGGAAGTTGTGGTGCACCAGCAAATAGGGCCCCCTGGGTAATTCAAACGCTGCTAACAAGTACCTGATGAGAACTTACAGTAAATATGTAAAAGTTTGAGCTATTACTAACTTACCATACCATACCTACTCTATTCTCTATTCTATTCTCCTACTCTATTTATAAAGCACTTTAAAACAACCGCAGTGAATCCAACTGCTGTACAGAGAAATAAACAAGGACACAAAATACACAACTCACACGCAACATAAATAGATCAAAGATACAAACAATACAAATCAAACACATACAGGTAAAAGAAATTAAAGGATTAAAAAACAAACTTAAGAACAGTTTTTAACTCCTCTGCACCTCGGTCTCTATCTCCTGCTCACAAACACACTCACCTGTCCAGCACCAGCTCCTCCAGTTTGTGCAGGTCACAGGCGATGTACTCCAGGGCCATGTCGGTGATCCTGGGGCACCAGGATAAGTCCAGGCTGCGGAGCTTACGCAGGTTCTCGGCAACCAGTTCCACACCGTCATCGGTGATCTTGGAGCAGCCGGAGAGGCTGAGGGCGGTCAGGTTAGGGAGGCTGTGCACCATGTTCACCACACCGTGGTTGGTGATCTCCCAGCAGGAGTGAAGCCGCAGAGTGTGAGTGGTGTAGCCCTGAGGGTGGAGCATAATTTCACTTTATTTGATGTCAGAGAAGGAAAGGGCATTGATGACAAGTCTGTTGCAGCTTCATCACCACAGACTTAGGGATCAATACTTCAAATAAAACACAGAAGAAGAGGATAATATGGGACCTATGAAGCTTAGGTTGTTTAGTTTTGGCTTTGTGGCTATTATGACTAATAATGTAACTCAACAGCTCTGGCTTTGGCTCCCCACCTGTTTGGCTGTGAAGTAGGCCATGGCTGTGTCGGTGACATGGTAGGCCTGCAGACTCAGCTCTGATAGGTTGGGCAGGAGCTGTGAGATAGCAGCGATGGCGTCGTCCGCCACATTGATGCAGTCGCTGACGCTGAGGGAGGTTAGCCGGGCGTTCAGACTGGACCACAAGCCGGCCTCCGTGAAGTCGTTGCAGCCCGACAGCTCGAGGTGCATCAGGCCTTGCATCTGCTCCAACATGACCTGCAGCATAAACACGAGCAGTCAGAATGGAGTTCCTCACATGTGCTCACGTGTTAGATTAGATCTGACCAGAAACACAGAAGAGGTCTGGATCTAAGGATCTGAAGTCCCGGGAAGACTGTGACTGTTGTAATGAAGACTGACACCAAAACTGTTCTACAGGGAAAGCACCTAAGTGAAGTGAAAAGTATTAAAATAAAAGTCCTGTTTCCTCTGATATGACTAACGTATGAAACATGACAACAAGAGTGTGTCAGCAAGCAGGTGGAGCTGACTCATAAGCAGTAACACATAACCTGAGAAGTCACATGACAAAAAACAAAATATGGATCCTCAACCCTGTCTTTTCTTCATTTCTCAGAATCTTTCTCCAGTCTTTGATTATTGGTGAGCTATTGGATCATTGAACATTTATTGAAATGACAATGCTGTTAACTCAAGACATACACACATCTGTACTGCGACTCTCACTACACACAGATGCATAAAGATCTGAAACCACCAGTTTAATACTTAACAGTGTGTTTGTTACTGTGCAAAATCTTCATCTTAAAAATAACTAACAATAAATAAATGACTATAAATGTCAAATGAGTAAAATAGCACTGAATATAAATACTAAAATATAGTACATGTACCTAAAGGTTGTGCCTATGTACAGTAACTACAGTATGTACTAACACCACAGACAAGGTGGGTGTATACAGTAGCATCTCCACTGGGACACATCTGTCAGCAGTGCTGCGTGTAAGTGAGGTTTTATTGTGTCATCAGTCTGAAACCACTCACTTCCTGTTCTGTGCTCAGTCCCACCTAACTGTCTGCCTTACATACGTCTGAGCTTCATGCACCACTGCCACAGATGGGCAACATTTATATTATATCTCAAAATAAATGCTGTGGTACACTGTGACGTTCAAATGCTACATGTACTCCCTGAGCCCTGATGCATTTTTCTAAAAATAAAACGGGCACAGATGTTATTTTCGTTTCATTTCTGTGTGTGTGTGTGTGTTTTTCCTTCTTCCTATTTATTTGCCTTGCGGCCTGTTGCAGTTTAACTGTAAATGTGCATGCATTTCCACTTGTTAAGCACAGTTTGTCATATTTGTTGCCATTATTTTAAGACAGTGTCCTAAGAGGGTCGTTTTGGGGTTTTAGCCAGAGTTCATGGTTTATTGCAAAACAGATAAGCAAATTGTGACATGTCCACTTTACAGCTGTCTTTGCTCATTTAGTCTCAGTTTCTGGTGTTTATTATGAGTGCGCATCAGTAATATGTGTTTTTTTCCATGTCATCTTCTTTATTTAATACACACTCCACAGTCCTGCAGTGGCCCTGTGTGTACATATCAACATCACATACACTGGGTGTTACTTAGGCCTAAGTTTAGATAGATAGATGCCTTTATTGTCCCGAGAGTACCAGGACATATAAGTGTCAGAACACTTAAAGACATCATTATTTCTTTTACTTTTTTGATCATCTCTGCTTCTTTCTGTCATTCATCGGATGAACACACATCGAACCTGTTACCTGAGCTTCTCTGAGGGAGGCTGCAGTTATCAATAAAACTGTCATTGCAATGACAGGAAGCAGAATGAGTCAGGTTTTATACAATTTGACGAACACCTGTTTCTACATGACTGTGCTCTAAAACGAAACACTCTCCTTTTGAAGATGCAATAAAATGGTTATACACGAATCAGCACCCCACAACAGGAAAGTCCATATATAGATCCTGCAGCCAACAATTTCCATCTTTCTCCATGGCAACCATCCACTCATCCCAGAATAGCAGCGTAGTCGAGCAGGTATGAAGAGCCATCTGAGAAACACTGCATTATGAGCTTTGCACCTCTTTTGTTGGTGCTGATGGAACATGACAGAGTAAAAGCACAGATTATCAAAGTGGAGGTGAAGGAGAAACAACAGGTCTGCTGCTGTGTTTACAACAGGTCCACATAAACACAACCTCAGGGTTCAGAACCAATCCAGACCTCACTGCTCTGTAAAAACCAGCACCAGACAGCTGATGTGTATATGGGCCGCTTGCAGCTCTGTCAGAAAGCCTCATCATCATACAGAGCACTGGGAGGAGCTAGGGCTCATGGTTTACCAGCATGCATTGGGACAATGTCTCAATGTTGTCAACGGCAGTGATAACTGAGGTTATCACTGATCTGATGACTCTGATGAATTATAGTTTGTCACTACAGTAAATTTGTTCTAAATAACTGAACCAAGTGCCCCAGTGTTTCCTTTCTATCTACCCCAGTATCAATAATCTAGATAGATTAAATATATCTTCAGGCTCGGACGGCTCAAACAGATTATTTGTGACCGACTCAGTGCATCTTCCACACAGGCACTGCAACAAAACCAGATCTAAACCTAGCAGTAGCTTCTGGACCACATCCTGATTCTCATCCTGATTTTACTGTGGTGATGTGGTCTGACAAAATCACCAAACACATAAAGACTGACCTGTGATTTCAGCTGTATTTATTGTGAAATGAACACTCAGAGAGAGTTAGAAAAGGCAGACTCTCACAGGGTTCAGCCTCAGTCTGGGATCCACAATAATTAAGTTCCCTCCCTCTCTCCTGTGCTCTCCTACCTCCCTTAGTAATAGTGACGCTTGTGATGAGAGTTGTTTATTTGCTGTTATACAGGCATGGCTCAGTGTATTGGAAGCACTCCTCTGCTTCCCTGCAGTTCCAGAGCATTGAGGGAACCAGAGATAAATCACTCCAGTGAACAGTGGAGGCAACATCATCACTCAGTCACTCAGTCTGTGACATTGCTTCATTATAGGAACACTGATTTATTTTCTGTTGAGCAAAAACTAATGCAGGCTGCGCAGCTGTTTGTATCCCCTGGGTTTCCTCCATCTCCTCAGCAGGATTGTATTTTAACCACTTTACAATAAATACAATAAGAAGAGGTGAAAAGCTAATGGTAGGCTATAAACCAACTATTCCACAGTCACATGACTTTACTACAACTACTCTTCAGCTTGCAGTTTGATTTGATGATGTTTAATATTCCTGATGACATCAGTTCAAACAGGTTTAAGTTAAGTTATGTCCACTAACTCACTTTATGTAGGACATTAAACACATCTCAATGAGGAGAGGGGAGGAACATACATAACATAGTAACAGTTACATGAAAAACTAAACAGACTATCTGCTGAGGGAGAATGAGAGGGTCAGTTGAAAGTTCAAGGACAAATCTTGTAAGTGGCCCTTGAATTGAAGGGCCATTTACAAAGTAATATTTTAAAGAGTAATAAATATAAATAAAATAAAATATTTTTTCCAGAAACCATTTCATACGTACTACAATGGTTGCTATAATTATACAGGGTTAATGTCTGGTTAGTAGAAACTGCCTTAAACCTTGAACTGGAGCTCACTTAATAACAAGCTGCACCTGTTTCACCACCTCTGTCCTACATATTCTGTTACCAGGGCAACCAACAGGTTAATATAGAAACATCTTCACTCTTATGCACACTAAAGGCTTGTTTGACTGTGGTCGTTTCCCTGTGTGTCCTGAGATATCTCACCAGATCTGGTTTATCACTTCATGTTGCGATTAGTAAATCCGGTGTTTCCACAGCTTGTCACTGTGTCACCACTCTGCTGCTCTCACACTAACAATGTCTTCATTCTCTAATTGTGATTTCTCCTCACTGTTAATGAAACATGTTTCAAATTAAAGGTGCAGAGACTTTGAGCAGCTGTCAGGCTTTTAATGTGAAACATCTGTAGTAAAGCGGAGCAGACTGGAGATTCTGATTCCCTGTTGTTGTATTTCTTGCCCTGGGATTAGACATTACACTGTCTTTATCAAGATCACATCAGAAAGAATATCAGATGATGTAAAACGATATAAAATTCGTGGCTCCGTCCACAAATATCCCCGAGACACTGTTGTCTGCTTACAGCTGCTGCTGACTACTTCCACTACTGTGATGGTGAGACTGTGAGAGCTGGACTGGCTCTGAATGCTGTGACTTGTCTACAGTCCCAGGCTCTCTGACCTACCAGATCACCACTAACCCCGGTGTTCTGAAAGATTCCTGACTCACCTCCAGACCGGCGTCTGTGATGGTGGACCTCTTGAGGCTGACCGAACGGACCCCCTTCTTGGACAGTGGGTAGTTATCGATGAACTCACAAATGTCCAGGTCTGACACGCCCACTAAGCAGAAGGACTGGAAGCCACGCAAGGCGAAGGCCTGTAGACTGACAAATTCTTTCTCCCCGTTGGGCAGCAGGGTATATAGCTCCTTGGCATGTAAAATGGGGGTCACGCCCTCCCAGAATTTGGGCTGGTATAGCACCTTGCGCCACGTCTTGCACACCTGTGCCAGCACACACTTTTCACCCGTGGTGAAGTACCAGAGCAGTCGGTTGAGCAGCTTCTCATCCAGGACGAGCTGGCGCTCCAGCAGCAGGGGTTTGGGTAGAGTGAGAGGAGGGAGCTGGCGAAGGGACGGCTTCAAGCCCACCAGAGGCTTTCCGGGCTCCAGGTCGGAGCCCAGGAGAGAAGCTGCCGAGTGAGGCATCCCGGGGCCGTCCAGGTGGTGGTGGTGATGGTAGGGGAGGGAGGAGGGCGGAGGGGGCAGGATGGAGGGGACCGAGGAGGACTGGCACAGGCGG
>OMNW01032401.1:0-13927 GCA_900303245.1 Selene dorsalis
GCTTATTGTGTCAACACTGGATACTGACCAGCCTCTCTGCAGATTTCACACTAAATAATCCAGGATAATACACAACATATTATGGAAAAGCATCAAAATACACATGTAACACAGGTGCTTTAGGTACAAACTGTATCAGACTCTCTACTCAACTCAAATATTCAGCTACTAAGAAAAAAAAGTATTGTATTCTGGCCCATATAAGCTGGTATATGACACATCCACTCAGTTGCTAATATAATATAGCTGTACAATAATAATATCACATTGCTTCCCTCTCTCCCTCCTTCCTATAGGATGCATATTCATGTGTAACTTCACCATCAGCTGTGTTGCTGAGGGGGGAAGTTCCTCCCCTGGTGCAGCTGTCTTTGAGTGCACGCTCCACAGCCACCACAACCCCGACGCCTGCACTGCTCCACCACCGCGGGGGAACATATGTGTTTACGTATGGCCATACATTTGCACGCATATATACATACATACGCTGCTGTGAAGACACAGGTGCAAAGACGCACGTTCACAAACGTCTGAACACTACAGGAAATGGTATTCCACTCTGCTTGTGTTTGCACAATTATTTCCAAACAACCACACACACACACACACAGTGCTGAGTGAGGAGGTCCCTAATGTGCTTTATGTGCTCACTGTAAGGCTGTAATATTGTAAAAACAAGTTGGATGATAAAGAAAGATGCACCGGGAGGAAGATCCCAAGAGAAACACTGACGTCATGTAATGTGTTTAAGCTGAGGAGTGATAGAGTGATGAGGAAGATGAAGGCGGACAGAAGATGGATGATGTTTAGATTGAGGGAGGAAAAGGGAAGGCAGAGGGAGAAATAGATGAATGGGGAGATGAACAGCTTCTAATCAGCTCATAAAAATATCTGCAGTCACATTCTGTCCTCATAAATGTGTTTCCTGGCTCTTTAGCTGCTAAATGCTCCACTAAGTCCAACAGTCAGTTGCTATCTGTGTCAGTCGTGTGTTTGCTGTCAGTCAGGTAACACACAGTCTGGGGTTTGGGCTTCTGTTATTGTTTCTACAGAGAAAATATGCTCTAAAATTGTGTTTTGAAAGACACGAGAGGAATCCAAAGAGCTGAGAGGAACAGCACTGTTTGTCCGACACACAAACTTGTACTTGAGCGCAACCTTACACTTCATAAGTGAAAGTAAATGGTTAAGATATAAATCTTCTCACTCATCGACAGCAGAGCTAACAAATATTTCAGGAGGAAACACACCCACAAGAGAAAATGAAAGAATTTACAATGTTGTGCGTCTGTGTGTGTGTGTGTGTGTGTGTGTGTGTGCACCTAGAAGCGTGCAAGTGCGAGAAAGAGGGAATCTGTTTCATCTATACAACTATTTGAAATGCAGAAGTCGCATCATTCTTATTAGCAGTGCTGCTGACAGGTTGGCAGGTGAGGAGTACAAAGTGTGTTTTTGAGTGTGTGTGTGTGTGTGTGTGTGTGTGAGATACAGCAGCATTCATTTATGTATGTGTGTAAAAAAATGCACAAAAAAGAACACAAGAGAAAAACAGAAACAACAACTGAATGTAATTTATGAGTGTTAAGAGAGGAAACATCAAGTATGTGTGTACCTATGGGTGTGTGTGTGTGTGTGTGTGCGCACTGCATGTGTGTGTGGTGGTTTACCAGTCTTTGGTGAGGATCCAGAGACGCTGAGTGAACACTCCATCTTGGCTGTTTTCGCCGGATAAACACTGGTGTCGTCTGATTGGATGGCGATGGTGAAGGACGGACCTGCAGCGGCAGCACATGAGCTCTGATTAGCTTTATTTCAAAAAGACATAAAACATCACAGACACACACACACTCACACACACACACACACACACACGACTGAGATGAAAAGGATTCATTCAAACACTGACTGCTTTTAAACGTACATATATTACGATTCTACATCCACGTCCCCGAGGGGCGCTGGTCGATGTGAGGAAAGATCTCAGATGGTAAACACCGCTTTAAAGTCAGTTTGTAGTTTTATCGGGCATGCCGAGATCAACAAGGAGGAAACAGCTGTAGTTTGGATTGACAAAAATAGATTAAACACAAGCTGTTGACATGTTCATATAGACTGTATATAGTGTGATCTATAAATAAGATAAATGTGTTCGGCAGCGCAGATAGAAACGACAGGCATCAAAAACAGACCCAGTGGTGAAGTTGACCACACCCCCTTTGATGACATCATGGCAAAATCTAAAT
Organism: Selene dorsalis; assembly: GCA_900303245.1. NCBI lineage: Eukaryota > Metazoa > Chordata > Actinopteri > Carangiformes > Carangidae > Selene > Selene dorsalis. Next base: position 2,244 of record OMNW01032401.1, read on the forward strand.
AAATTCACATTAATTTCTCTCCTCATACGTCAAATGTTGCAAGTAGATGCTCAACAAATTGGAACAAAAACAATAAAAAGAGAGCAAGACTAACGTACAGCTGATATGTGAGCCACAATAAGTCTGTGAGTGCAGCTTGTAGTCTTCCAGCCTGGGATGCTACTCAGCTAGCCTCGCAGATCCACAGCGGTCAGTACTGTGATTTGCTGTGGACTCAAGCGTTGCAGACAGATGGACTGTCAGACAGACAGATGGGCAGACACTGGTGAGGTCCAAGCTGAATATTATATGTTGCACAGTCCAGTCTGTTAAACATGAACTCTGCAGCACAAAGAGCAGCTCCCATCATGTTATATCACATTCACTGCAGCACAACACATGCACTCAGGTTGACAAATAGCATGTAGATATGTATACACAGCTTAATGTTGTAGGCTTGGCACCGGAGTCACAGTCTACTTGGAGCGTTCAAGAAACATTTCAGATGACCCTGTCACCCAGTGTTCCACATAACTGATGTCTACACTGGGAGGCATGAGTATGAAAATCTATAAATATTCACCACTCCTTCATTGGGGAAGCGTTCATTTACTTGAACAGGTTTAAATCCTCTACAGAATATTCAGAAACTCATTTAAGTCTTCTCTCAATTTTCCTCTTCACTTGCAAAGAGATTGTTGTTTAAGCCGTGTTGGCCATGAGAGGCCTGTGTTTACTGTAAACTGCTGTAAACCGCTGCGAACGCGCCGTCTTGCTGCACCACCTGCAAAAACAACTTTGGGAAGTTTGGGGACATGCGGTCTCTGTGGACACCCACCGGTGCCTTCAGTGCATTTTTACAATAAAATAGCTGCCTGAAATGTGGATGAACTGTCATGACATCCTTTTCATTCTTTTGTCGTCAAGACGGAAAAGCCTTTGAAACAACTTTCAAAACACTCTGCATTCGTGTTTGCTTCAAACAGGAGCACTGCAGAATTCATTACTTGTGCAATAAATAATCAAACTGCATCATATCCACAAGAAAGTGCCATTTCACTCCACTCTGTGTGTTTAGTTCTTGGTTAAACATTGGTCTCATGCACCTGCAAACTATTTGGATTATACCTTGTAACACCTTAATATTTACTTGACTTCTAAATCAGCCGTGTGGATTACAAAACTTTAAAGTGTCAGTGTCAGAAATTAAAGATAAAAGTTAAAGAAAATACAAAATATAAGTAAAAATCTAGGATTTATTCATTTAAGCATAAGGTTAATTATTTAATTAACACTGGTAAATCTATGTACCAGCCTCTCAGTAATCAAAGATTACATTCTTCCAGCAGCCACACCACATTTATGTTGCTGTCCTGCCACAGAAATCACTGAATTATTCAAGAGTAAATGTGCCGGAGAGAGTTTGCATTTCCATATACGTCGTCACAGAAGATCCCTGCTCTGGCAGAAATACCACAACATGTCTGAAACATTCAAGATACAGCTGGAACCTTGGGAGGCATGCCATGTTGAGGAGGATGTGCTCAGAACACACACACACACACACACACACACACAGTGCCCATAGCTTCCGTTCCCTAAGGCAAGTATAAGGGATTCTTGAAAACTGCTCAGCTTGAAGCTTGAACGATGTCTGTGTGTGTGTGTGTGTGTGTGTGTTGTTGAGATGGGGGTAGGGGGGGTTATTGCACTGTGTGGGGTCAACTCAAAATGTTCAACTGGATACACCCACTTGAACACTTGAAAAAGTGTACACACACACACACACACACACACACACACACACAGGCACAGAACAGAAAAGGAACGCAGCGGTGCAGATCTGTGCAGCTGGCTGATTGGCCAAAGGGCTTCACTTTGAAGATGTCCCAGAGAGAGAGGGAGGGAGGGGCGAGAGAGGTAGAGGGAGACGGTGGGGGTGAGAGAGTGAAAGCATGGTGGAGAAAACGGGGGAGGTAAAACGTTAAGTGAGCGAGAGAGAAAGAAAGAGGAAGTAATGCTCAGGGGCTCCTGCCCTCCCCAGAGAAATACAGACGTTGGGCTCTGGTCTGTCTCTGCTGCGCTGCTCTTCTTCTCTGTTTTTATTCTTTCAGATGGTTTAGTCTGCCAACAATGAAGTGCAACATCTCTTCATTGGCTACCAGAGTTTGACACACTTTGGTTATTACCCAACAGGCACAACAGTGATGTCTGTTTCCAGTCTTTATGCTAAGCTAAGCTAACGCGTGGCTGGCCACATTGATCTCCTTAACAACAAAGTAATGTTTTTCCACAATGTCAAATAATATGTGCTTCCCTCTCTTTCCCCTCTCCCTCCACATATCTCTTCTTTCCCCCTCTTTCCTCTGGTTTATCCTGTTTTCTATCTTCTATATGTTTATTAGCCTGCACTTCCTTTTGCATCTTCCTCCCATTATCCTCTCCACATTGTTGGGTTCTCTCTCTCGTCCTTGACCTTTGACCTCATCATCCACTTTCCTCCTCCTCCTCTTCTCCACCTCTCTCTCTCCCTCTCTCTCTCTCCCTGTTGCCTGCCTCCTCGTCCTCCTCCTCTGTCTGATGCTCCCGTTCCTCCTCCTGTCTCCCACTTCCCAGTCAGATGAAAGAAAGTTAAGTAGGCCAGTGACTGTGGTGGGCGTCAAAGGGCTTAAGGTGTGTGTGTGAGTGTGCATCTTTATTTTTGTACATTATTAGGGAATTTATGTTAGGTATCATTTATTCTGCGTGGGTGGAGGACGTGAGCACAAACTGTGTAACATACACAGACCTGCTTACAGATTTCTTACAGTGACTCCAGGATTTCCAAGCTAATTGCAAAGACTTCACATGAATTTAGTCACTAGTATTTGCTGAGCTTGTTATGAAACTGAATAAGTAATTGAATGACTAAAACGGCTTTAAATGAATGATGAATCTTTCAGCAGCGTTTTAGGTATTTTCAATATTTAGTCTTTTGTCATTGTCTTTGTACACAGCCTGATTTCAGGGAATTTCATTAGTCTGAATAAGAAAACCACAGCATGAGGAACAAATGAGAGGAATCTAAAGGCTAATTAAATGAAGATAAGCTCTCAAGTTTATTTTGAAGGTTAAACTCAATGTCCCAGAGCAGACAAACACTGGATCATTTTAATGATTATTGGACTGTTATGTTTGAGCAGCAGCAACGAGCCTCTTCAGTCACTGCTGCGAAGTAGACAATGGACAGAGCCTTAAAATCCGGATGCTTTTTCTTCCTATAAAGCTCAGAAATGTAATCCTAACATTTGCATTCGGAGCCGACAAAGCACTGATCAAAGTCGGCAAAGTAGTTAAAGTCTGCCTGTGGGGTGCAGCTGACCTCTCGCTGGATGGGTGGTGTGCACACTGTGCGCGGGCTCTGAGCCGAAACTTCACAAATTCTGATTTTTTATTAAACGATGAGTCAGACGCTGACCCCCAACATCAGAATCCAAGATGGCTGCTCTGTTCATTAACACGAGTGGAGGCTGCTGCACTGCACTGAGAATGTGGAGCACTGACTCACCGTTTTCTTGAAAGTCGATCCTGACTTTGTTGGACTCTGCGTTCGTTGCTTTGGTCCAGGTTTGTCCTGGCTGCTGCTTTGTCCACGCCGTGATGTCACACCAGTAGTAACCTCTGTCTGAGAGCTGCACGCCACCCAGACGAAACCGAAACTCTGCCGGGCCGGATTTAGTCAGAACCAGACTGTCTCTGAGTGGACAGACGTAGAGATACGTATATTTCAGCGTAAACACACACCAGTGCATTAGTCAGAAGTCGTGTGGACACATGTCCAGGCAGGTACCTTCTGTTGGGGTCCGTGGCTCCTCCGTGCTGCAGGACGTTGTCGGGACTGAGAGTCATGATGGTCCTCACGTTGCTATCCAGGCTCTCCTGTGACTGGATGAGCACCGAGTAGCCGGCCGGCCCGAGGTTCTCAGTGGCCACAGTGCAGCTCATCTCAAAGGTAGCCCCGCCCACTGAGGCCTCACGGAGACGCTTGGCCACCACGTTTAGAGTCGGACCTGAAAACAGCAGCACATTAATCAATTAATGAATTGACTCTGAGAAGGAAGTCATTTAGGCCCCCACAGGGTCAAGAGGGCGGGAAATCCCCGACTGAGGCCGACAGGAAGTGATTATTGATTACATCATGAACCTATTCTGACTCAAAGCAGGCTCACACACACACACACACACACACACAGTGAGTTACATCATGGCTCAACTAACTAAATAGGGGGCACCAAGTTCAACTTGTGGGTCTGAAAAATAGAGGGTGTGTGTGTGTGTGTGAGTGCATTGTGAGACACGCAGCGGTCTGTTGTTGTGTGGAGGGATTTTCCTGTGAAGTCTAGAAATGACATCTAGACATTAGAGTTTATTCATGAAACTCAACAGCAGGGACACTCTGGCTGGTTGGAGTTTTCATAATCATAAATGTGAGTTAATGGCTCATTTCGTTTTCTAATTTCTTCCCAAAGAACATCATTAACTCACACAACACAACCTTGAGTTGTCGGGTAAGTGTTACACGCAGAGATGGTTGTAAAGGTGCCAACTAAATACTGATTTCCCCAAGTACAAAAAGAGTATTTTTCTCAGATCAGTTTCACTGTGTTCATCATCATCCCAAACCACAAAGTTTCCATTTGCTGCTCCAAAGACAGGGTTTGTTTGTTAGTTCTGTCTTGATAAATAAAGTTTCCTTACGTTTGGTGTCCCATCTTATGGTTGCTGGTGAACTTGTGTACTCAGCAGTTTTCACAAAGCCACCCTGGCTGTCAATGCTCCATGCAGAGACAGTGCAAGCGTACAGGCCCATGTCGATTTCCTACAAACACAAAGTGATGATGAGTGATACATAATTGCCTTTGTAATCAAACAACTGTTATCCTCATTTCAAAGAAAATTTCCTTTCATACATCCCTGTAAAGCAACATTCATTTATTTAGAGGACCATGAGGACATGTCCACTGTGTTTCTGTCCACCTGACACCACAAACTACCCACAACACCTTTCTTCTGTCTATAACCACATAGCAACAGTTTCCATCAGCTGCTGCGTTTGCAACCTATTTTACCTGTGTTCGGAGGATTCGCAGTTTGAAGGTGTTGGGCTGGACTCTGGTCAGAGACATCACACCACTCTTCAGCCGGTCCGAGTACATCGCCCCTGGCAACAGGTTGCCGCTGGCGTCCAGGGAGCCAATCTGATTCGAGGTCTGAGGATCATCCCCTATAGCTATAGGTGAGCGGACACATGTTACAAAAAAAGGTTTCACAGAGATTTATTTTGTTTGAATGATTCGATTGTGATTGCCCAAAAAGACGGAGAGGTGGCAGCACCTGGGAGGGTGGTGTGCTCCCAGGAGACACCCAGGCGGCCTCCGGGGGGCAGATGGGTGATGTTGGTCACGTGGCACGCCAGTTCTGTGGGTTCAGCCGTCATCTGCGGGTTCAGGACGGGCTCCAGGTTCAGCGTGTAGCTCGGCTCTGACGAGGAAAAAAGGAGAGCTCAACATTACGCTCATTTTGATGCAGTTCAAACATTCAGAAGCTTTAAACGACATAAGTATTAACAGGGAACTTTCAGTTTTCAGAAGCATCTGATAATAATCCTTTTCCTTTTCCTGTTTTTCTATGTGACTGGGAACTTGTTGAGGCTTGTAACTGAACAGAAAGACACCAATACATTTTTTATTTGGACACAAAGGGCCGAACAAAGAAGCTACAACCACCACACCTGAGTGGCCCGCCCTGAGACACTGGTGGAGGAACCACAGGTCAATGGAGCCCCGCAGGTTGCAGCTTTGGGTGGGGGTCACTTTTCTTTCATTTTTTTTTTAAATAAACAACCAAATAAATAAATAAGTAAGGATGCATGGCTGCCTCACAACTCCACATCTCACTCAAATGAAGCCAAAAGGACAGAATCATCTGCAAATGTCAAGATCCACTCCTGCACCACTGAACTGGAACAAATTCTGGAAAGAAATGGACAGGGCCTGGTTTCACCCTCATCAGACTGGCTCCAGCATCTTGTAGAAAAACAGGTCATCCAAGTGTTTAGCACAAGCAGTTCAATTTTCTTTCGAGTTTCCCTACAGAATAACACGGCTACACAGAGCCTGGGTGGAATTAATGGTAGATTCAAGAGGGGAATGTGTACCCTGATGACCCCCCAACAACAACAACAACAATACCTGAAACCTGCTAACACCACATCCAGTTACTGTGCTGCCTCAGGAGAAATCACTCCCATCCTAACAGGGCTTTATTTTCATCGGCCATCACCAGACAAATTCAAAGTGAATCCTGAGCTGGGAGATCGACCCAGGCAACAAAAATAGAGCTGAAATAACACTGTTAACTGTGTGAGATGAGGTGTGTATCACACTGCTAATGTGTGTGTGTGTGTGTGTGTGTACGTGTGTGTGTGTGTGTGTGTACAGTAGGTGGTGAGGCAGGTTTTCTCAGCCAGACATCCAGATTGCACCTTTACACGTCAATGAACAGGGAACACACACACAAAGATTACCACCTGCCTGACTGTGAGATATCTGAAACACACACACACACTCACACACACACACACTTATGCACAGATAGTGTGTATGTATATATGTGTAGTCACCGACAAAATCAGAGTGGGTTTGCATACTAATACATGCCACTGTCCATGTCCAACACACTGTTTGGTAAAGGAGGGGGTTTGCATGATGTCAGTTGGACGTCACACACACACACTGACTCATGCACTGTCACCATCTGTTGTGAAGCTAACACACACACACACACAGACTTTGATCGATGAGGATGTGTGAAGCTGCCCTGCCAATTACCCACGTGGCTCTTCCTCTCTCACTGAAACGTTTCCTTTTTTAGCAGAGCAACTGCTCACCTCACAGCGCCTCTGTTACTGTACATCAGTGCACCGGCTGTGACCCACGTACACAGTGTGTCTTATTCTGTCTGATTCACAAACCCCGACAAGTGTAACAGAGGTGATTTGAATCAGGTATTTAATCTGGTTGCACTGCTTTTTTTTTTTTTTAATCATTTACAGCATTAGTATAATTCATTTTAATCACCTTGCAGTGACTTCAGGGTTATTTTTGAATGTTAATCTGATTTACATGCAGCTCAGCGTCTGAAACAAGAGCTGCAGATAGGGCGCCCAGGTGTTATCAACAATGAGAGTAACTGTGGGGGCATGGAAAGATTTTTTTCTCAGCGTGACTGGAGGTGCTGTAAAACTCAGAATATGAGGTGAGCAGCGCCGTGGGCCCAGTGTCACGTCCCCACAACAGGTGAGCTGCTCTTTTCCAACGCTCCCAATTTCAGAGCAGGAGTCGTGTAAAGACAAGATTTAAAAACAAGAAAAGCCTCCATTAGCGCACGTGGCCCGGGGAGGCAGAGGGAGGAAAAATAGGTCAATGTCAATAACTCCACAAACGGCTTTCATCTGCATCGCTCATCGCATGTGTTCATTTTAAGAAGCTACTCTGAGTTTGAGACTCAGTCTGCGCTGAGGTCTGACGACGGTTCTCCTCTCAAGTCTGATGATATCTTATTCATTACTTTTCTGCTGCTCACAGAGGATATCATTAGCAAACATGCTGGATGTTCAGATTAGAGTATGAAAGCACAACTAACAATCATTTTCATTGCTGATTCTGATCCACTGGTTCATTAAAACATCTTGGTTTGTCCAATTAACAGTGTAAAAGCCCAAATAAATTCAGTTTACTATCGTGGAAATGTGGAAGAAAATGAAGGAATTTCTGCAGCTATTCCTTAAAAAAACACTTAAACAGTTATGGATCATGGAGACAGTTGGCTTCTTGGTATTAAAACCATAAAACCAGGTGTCACATCCACTGGCTTTCCTCAAAGCTCAATAAATCAACCTGGTGCAAGGTGGGGAGGTGTTAGTCATTGTCCAGGAGCTCAGTTTGGTCCCAGAGCTCAAAGTCCTGATTGACTTTGTTACCATACCAACAGGTAAACTACACATGCACACAGTGTTGAAAAGTTCGTACTTTAACAGACACGCACACATCCGCATACTGTGGCATTCAGATCTCAGACATGCACCACCGAGAATCCATCAAAGTGTAGAGCACGTGCCAAACACACACACACACACCAAACGAGTTGGTGCAGCCTTCAGCAGTTTTCTCTCTCTGGGAGTTTAGAGGACGTTTCAACTGGAACACGACTGTACGGTTTGTTTTGTGCCTCATGTCATCTACAGGTTAAGAGTTGTCGGTAACTGTGAGGAGAAGAAGAATGTCGTATTCAGCCAAAACAACTGAAGGCATGTGGGACACGCCGGAGTATGCAGGAGTGTGTGTGCAGCATGTGTGTGTGTGTGTGTGTGTGTGTGTGTGAGCGATAGGATAACCAGATATGAAAAAGCGGCTCGGGCTGTTCCATCTTTCTGTCAACACTCTGCAGGTCTCCCAGGACGGAGGGAAAGTACGAGCTGACACACAGCGAACAGATGTACAGTCAACAGCACCGATTACAGCTAAAACAACATGTAATCAGATTACTGTGTGTGCTGCCAGATTACAGCAGGCAGTTACTTCCAGTGTCAGGAATCTCTGAAGATCAAATACTGCATACAAAAGAATATTACAACATTTAATCCCACTGAGAAGTGTAGGGTGACATCCACTAATTAACATTTTATAAATATAAGATGAATCACTGCTGTCGTTATTGAGAAAACAGCAATTTCTATGTGAGATATTCAAACGAGTCAAGACTGAAAACCACAGACAGACTGACAGAGAGAGGAAGAAGAGTATAGATGCTAAACAACTGACTGGAGCCTCACTCAGCCTGTGGTTATGCAAAACCTCCTTAATTTAGCTGCTTGAAATTTCACTGGAGGATAAATTTTCACTGAGTTGAGGAAACAGCCGGAAAAGCTTCAGGAAGCAACTTAAACTGTTTCCTTAGGGAAGAGGGAAAAACACTAAGTCATACAGTTAATCCTGTATGAAAGAGTTGACGTTGCGTTTACGTCTTAATCAGCCTGTCCTCACACGACCGCTGACACTAATTCAGAACTACACTAATTCAATTATTACTTGAAATGCATTATATTTTACATTTACCAGTGTAACCCACCGAGTTCACCATTTGATTACATGCAATTCTTCTGGAACATGAACAGGTTAATTCTACTGTTTTGACTTGCAAATTATTATCTCACTACTACCTGAGGCAACACACACCTTTCAACTGTCCCCTGCTCCAAACCATGCAACACTTTCCCCACATACAGTGGGAAAGCAGTGGATTTATGCAGTGAAATTGCAGCTTGATCTAAGTAGCTGCAAACCAAAACATGATAAATCTCTGCCATTTGATGCACTGTTTATATGAAGATACCAGTCAGAGCAGCTTTCATACTTAGCAGTGCTGATAAAGCTCTGTGCTGTACAAGGACCAAGGCACGTTCTTTTAAATCCTCCCCTCATTAATGTCCTCCAGCTCGACCTGGCTCTCGCAGGTCAACTGGGAGACACGATCCCTCCAGGGTGTCTGGGCCCACGGCTCCTCTCAGTCATGCTGGAGGTGGGGATGTGACCTCACTCATCTCCACTGGCTCCTCTCAGTGTGGAGGAGCAGCACAGAGATCCACTCATATCGCTCAATTCCTCATTGTGTGGTAGCGTGAGGGCAGAGAAACTCAATTCAGCTGTTCAGTTTCCGTCCACTGGTCAAAGCAAGTGACTGTAAAAAGATCAAATGGGTAATAAAAGACGCTGAGTGGCTCAACTCTCTGTTTTCCAGAGAAATGGTGAAAACGTCCATCTGATATCTGAGATCAAAAGCGGGATGAAGCCGGAACATCCATCTTTGACTTCTCATGATGACGATGATGGAGGAATCATTAGAAACATTTTGTGATTCATGAGTCACATATGAGTTTGTGACAGTTTAATCTATGATATCTGGAGAGAATATTTGCCATTGAGGAAGGGGCAGAGATGGATGGAGAGAAGAAGGAATACATAAAGAAAGAGGCAGCCTGTTCCTTGTTGTACTCGTTTATACCAAGATAGATACTTTACATAATGTATCATGAATCAGTGTTAAAGAGAATTTAAGTCCATAACAAGCTCAAAGCTGGAGGTGAATTGGCAATTTGGGTCTATTTTTGTCACCACGTCCATCATATGTCAGTAAATAACACTGTGCTAGAGACGACAAGAAGGTATCTGTCACACACAAAAAAACAGGATGACTTAAGCCGTCTGCTCTAAACATCCATCATTGTGACTTACTGTACTTGATGGAAGCTGTGAAGCTATTTTAAGGCTTTGGAGGAGCGAATGTGAATATAAGTGTTGTGGAAATTGAGAGTGTGGTTTAACCAGCCTGACGACAGAGGGCCCAACACGCTCCACGCCACATGTGAGACATGGAGTTTCACTGTGTGAAAAGTGGGACACTTGTACAGCTCGAGTACAAACATTCATTCATCTCCATTCAGGACCCCACACTCATGGATAATTTGTGTGTAGGAAGTAGCTAAAAGCACAAATCTGCCACAGATGCTGAATAAATATGAGCATGGAGACGTCTCTGTGCCACAGCAATATATAGACACGTATCATATATTCATCAATATTCTGACAAGCTGTGAAAAATAAGATACGAGTTAGGAGGAAGTACAAAACCCAAATCTCTCTGTGAGTGAAGTGGCTCCATTGACAACAATTCTAGCTGACAACAACAACAGCACACACACAGTAAGTGTAGCCAAGGGTGAGAGGAATTACACCCTCGTGCGTGTGTGTGTGTGTGGTGTGTGTGTGTGTGTTGGCTATGGGAAGCTCCCAAACAAGTTCTCCAACTCTTATTGTGCTTCCTGGTAGGCTGTGCTTGAAGCAAAGCATCGTGGGAAGAGGGGTAACCTTAAGGCCGCACATCAATAGAATAGGAACTGACTGGCTGACAACACACACACAAATTTTAGGCTAATACTCAAGGGGAGCGAGGATGAAATATGAGCTATAGTTAATTAGAAATGTTGGTGTGTGTGTGTGTGTGTGTGAGTGTGTGTGTGTGTGTGTGTGTGTGTGTGTCAGCAGACGAAGTATGAAGGAATGTATACCCTCAGGCCAAAATGTAGGAGCTTCACCAGTGAGAGCAGCCTCATCGCCCCAGTACATGGGACACACACACACACAAAGACAGTGTTTGAAGCATGCATGACTCTCTGGAGAAGAGATACAGATAACATACTGTGCACACTGTCATCCCTGTAAACACACACACACACACACAACATGGCAGAGATTGATAAAATGTTCTTGATCACATCGCCTGATAGTTCAGCTGTTCCCTCACCGTAACTTCTGAGTGGCATGTGTGCAGTTACGTGTGTGTGTGTGTGTATGTGTGTGTGTGTGAAGCCTGGCTGATATTTATAAATGTAACATGGATCCTCAGGCTTCAACACACTTGTGTATGTAGAAGAGATGGTTGTTATTTCAACTAAAGGCTCCAGTTGACATACAGGATGTAAACCAAGCAGCTCTCTCTCTCTCACACATACACACACACACACACACACACACCAAGAACATACAGTACTCACCTCCAGTTAGACATTTAGGTAATGAACTGAAAACATTTGCTTCCTTGTACCAATG
>OMNW01032402.1:0-10988 GCA_900303245.1 Selene dorsalis
AAAGTCATCTATTATTTCTTAAAACTCAGCTATCTTTCACGATCTCCCTTAAAGATCTGTAAAGATTGCATACTGGAAAGTCCCGCTGCAACACCCAACATTATCTCTTCCTTCATCTGATATATTTAATTATTAAAAAGGTATTCATAAAATTTCTATGAACCATCCAGATATATCAATCAAGACAAACACTTCTTCAAACGACTATAAGTATCACATTACACCCAAGTTGTCCCAAAACACTTGAAAATTACTCAGTGAATTTCTTTAGACTCAAGACAGACCAAAGACTCTCAAGTATCCCATCAGTTAAATCTACTGGAGACATTCTTAAAGCGTTGTTATTTTCTCAGTTGCTCTGACACTTTGGACCGATCACACATTCTGTGAGGTTCACTGACTGGTCCAGTTCATGAGTGTGGGTTTTGTATTTTTAAAGCTGAGTCAGAATCAGTGTAATGTCTCGGCCAGTCTCTGTCAAACCTCATTTAAACTTCTTCAACTCTCCTTAAACCCTCTCACAAATCCTTCTGAAACATCCTCAAATTTTGCTGGAATATCCTTCAAATATACTGTACTATTATCTTATCTTATTATATAATATTTGCCTGCTGCTGTAACACAGTCATTTCCCAGCCTGATCCCAGAAGATCAATAAAGTACATCTTATTCTTAATCTTACAGTCTGTGAGATGTTTGACGTGTTTAAAATTCAAAATATTGTGTCTTTCCCTGAAACATCTTCATGAAATTCCTGGAATTATGACTTGGAGCTCCATGAGCCATTCAGCAAATGCTCCTGAAAACGGCTGAAAATCACCTATAAACCATCCCCCTGTGCTGTGATTAGCTGGGCTGTCTGTCACCGTGTAAACAAGCAGATGAGTTGGTACTGAAATTATCAAGATGACTGATCAGCCGTGATTCTTTCACTCTGCTGAAAACGACACAAACCGCCAACATGGCTGCCAGGAATGGAGGGGGTGTGTGGATCGGGGTTGTTGGTGGGTGTATCCTCACCTCCAAGCCCTTTAATAGACAGGCTGGTTTAATTCTCAGTCTCTCTAGAATCCATTAAAGTCAATCTGTGATATCCATTACCATCTCATCAACACACTCTGCATTTACATAAACATGCATAATTAAGCAGAGCGGCAAAAAGGAATCAGAGGCTCTGATTACAGACACACTGTGTATATATTTATTTATTTATTTACAACTTCATCCAATCAGAGTGCACTTTACTCTCAGGCTTGAGCTGACAGCTGAAGAGGCACATCTACGCACACACACAGACACACACACAAACCTCGATCTCCACTTCATCACCCTTCCTCTCTCTCCTTCTCTCTCTCTCTCCCCCTCTCTCTCTCCCCCTCTCTCTACCTCCCTCTCGCTGGATATTCAATCTTCATTCGTTGCTGCCACTGATGTGTGGAAAGAGAGAATGAGCCACAGGACAAGTGTGTGCGTGTGTGGATGCATGTGTGTGCTCTGAATTTCAATGCTCCCTCTGGTTGACTGGTCTTTCCCATTTAACCACTTCAGCATTTGGATCCTCTGTCCCCCACATACTGAACAGACTCAGACACTGTGCAACAACATTTATCCTGGAATAAAATCCAAAACAAAAATTCAATAGAACTTGACCCAGGCAGTCAGTGACACCTGTTGTCATTGCAGCTGCTGATACCTATGGTATGAAGAGCTATACCTATTATCCAGTGCAAAAATATATCAATATTGAACCAAAGCGTTTGCTACACTCAGATGTAAGAACCCCAACCCTCCCAACAAAATGATTGAGATGCAGGATGGAAATCAGAAATAAAGGTGGAGATCATCAACATAACTGACAAAAGCCATAAACTGTTGAATGACATAGTATGAGAATAAGAGAGGTTCCAGGATTGAGCCTTGAGGAACTCCACAGCTCAGAGGAGATCACAGGAAACATATTGCTCCAGAAATCTACAGCTGATGCAGATATCCATGTACATGTATGTATATTATTTTAGATACAGTGGGGTCCAGGGGTCTGACACCACTTCCCTGAATGTGAGGATTTGAAATGAATGACAACACAAAAACATGCATAAAGATTTTGAATGTTGTACAATGTTATAATAAATGATTACATTGTGGTATAATGATATAATTCATTTTAAAAACTAGTAAATTTGTTATATAGATGTTTTCAGTGTATGAGCATGTTTAGTACATATCATATATGTAAACATATATATTCATGTATATTGTATCCTTTAATGGATAATCAACAGATAGACAGTTACTAGGGATGTAACGATTACCGGTATTACGGTTAATCATGTGTGTGTAAATGAATCGCATTTAGCTTGTAACATATGACTCTAGACACAAAGCACGGCGGACAGTGGAAGTGTATGAGCGTATTTTAAATTTCACAAGAGCGCTGAGGGACAGCTGGCTGAAGACACCTGTCCTGTCTGCAGAAGAAAGCATTGTCAGAATTCAGTGGAGCGATCAGAGGAGTGATGGAGCAAAGCCAAGGAAAAAAGGAAAGAGAGACCACATCAAAGGTGTCGGACCATTTCAAGTTGCATCCACAATAAAACTGAGCTAACAGACACTAACAGCTCCCTACACTAACACTGCAAGCACCCGGTCTGCTCAGGTCCACTGAGCAGAGCCGACACAATGTAAGGCAACGTGACATAATGTAAACATTTTCATCTAATCCAGGTGAACGCTTAAAAGAAGGGTGATTATGGTTACTGATAACGATGAGCTAAGAACATGAGTCCATGTTGACGGCTGGTTACATGTCTGTATCTTTAGCACAAATATTTTAAATTGTTTTACTGTCCATCCATCCATCCATCTTCCTCCACTTGGTCATTTAAGTGTTAATTTAAACTTGCAATGAAGAAACGTATCCTGATAAATAAGCTTTTGTTGCTCGATAACTGATAATTTGGTAACTATAATCAAGATGTCAAATTTTCTATATTGTTACATCCCTAAGAGATAGATAGATAGATAGATAGATAGATAGATAGATAGATAGATAGATAGATAGATAGATACATAGATACATAGATACATAGATACATAGATACATAGATAGATAGATTCCACAGTTTGCCCTTCAAACCAACACATAAAAAGTCAGAGAATTCAAGAATTCTCTCCTCCTCCTCCTCCTCCTCCTCCTCTTCCTGTCCCTCTGCTACATTCATTTACATTCCAGGACGTTCTTTTGTGTCACATCAAATCTGATTGATTCATTAAATCACGTTCCGCCTGTGTGTCACTATATGTACCTGTCTGTACGTGTCTGTGTTTGTGTCTGTGTTTGTGTGTGTGTGTGTGTGTGTGTGTGTGTGTGTGTGTCCATGCATGTCACGCCACAAGACGCTGTGACTTTTATGTCATACATTAGCATTAGTGTCAACAGCAGAATCACCATTAACATCTGCACAAACATTAGCATCTCCTCTGTGATTTCAGCACGGTGTCCTTCAGAGGAGCTGACAGCTCTTCTTTCTTTACATCTGCATCTGCCTCTGTGCAGGTGGGGGAAGGAGCGGAGCACATTTTAATTCATTGCAACTCTTTGGTGTAGAATTCTACTTCCCCCATAGACACAGATGGGAAATTATTGACACAGCTCCTTGCATAAAGAAGTTTGAAAACATGGAGGTTCAATACTCTGAAAAGCTGGATCTGCTTCTTATTACTGAAGAACACAAAAGTCTTCTGCTAAGCTTAGCGCAGGTTTGCTTATACAATGTGAGATTTTGCTGTGTTTTCTTATGTTAGTAATTTGAAAAGAGCAGCCAGTCATGTCATTCTGTGCACCACAGAAAAAAATGAATTAAAATGGAAAATATGGATTTTTTTTTCCAGGGCTATGGTTAAAGATTCTTACAAGCAACATACATGAAAAGTCCTCCATGTTTCCATAGCGCAGAGTGAGGACCAGAGAGCACACACACATATCTTCAGCTGTGATACTCAGAGAAATTAATTCAGTGTTTTACAGCTGCTACTTTTCCAATAATGGTGTGAGTGGAAAGGCTCTTTGGGCCTGTGTGTGGTGCATGATGAGTGTCGGAGTTGTAGTCATCCAGTGGGGCCGCTGCACCAGAACTGCTTTGCACTAGCTCTGTAGCTGGAGGCTTGGCTGGATGAGCAGCTTTCACTCTAATGAACAGATGCCATCTCAGCACTGTCTGGAAAAACGCAGCCCTCCCATCTGAATGAGGCCACCCCTTCAACACAGAGCTGAACCTGGATCAGCTTCCCTTACACTGGAGTGTGATGTCATCCAGAGTGGTGCTGCACTGGTCAGTCACAAGCTATGTTTCCATCCATGTCAATCGAATTATCTGAAGATAGCTTAAAATATTAATGCAAATAAAGCTGGTCAAAGTGCGTTACTATCTAAGAGCTTGAAATCCAATAAAAATCCTTGTGGAATCACGCCACATGCTGTTTTGCGATCCAATTGCTGTATGGAATACATTTCTTGCATTTTAAGGTGTTTCCATTCAATTTTGCACTGAATCGCAAAACTGAATGTGCACAAGCCGCTGAGCGATACAAACGCCAGCCAAGTTAAGTTAGCTTTTTAGCAAACATGGATCACATCTACCAACAAATGATAAATACTGCACAAGTTATAATAGTGCTTATGTGCCAAATAACTGCAACACACCAAGCTATCATCAGAAACACCTAGCGTAAGCTTAATGCTACACGACAGTGGAGGGCAACAGCAGCGCTCCAGACAGTTCTGGCAGATCATGGTTGAAAGACACGTCACAGAAAGCCTGTCTGTCTGTCTGTCTGTCCACATGCATCTTTCTTCGTTTACTCCCACCATGTCAAAAGACGGAATCAATGTAAAACGTGATCACAATTTACATTTATCCAGCAAAGAACTGTTTCCATCAGCATAATCGATTCAGACACAGGTTCTCCCTCGGTGTCTCTCCTACTGTTTTCCAAGGAGCTCTGCCCCGTTTGAAAGGAGAAGGAAGCCCGTATGTGGAAAGACGTTGCCTCCGATGCCTCCGCATTGGGGGTGCGTCAGCTCGGTCAGGACTTTGAAGGGGGTGTACAGCCCAAAAAGTTTGGGAACTGCTGCTATACAGCATTTATAATGTGGACAAAAAAACCTGTGGATGGAAACATGCCTTTATATGTGCAAAATAGTATACATGATGACAATGAACACGTGAAAACCTGCCTGTGCACAAGGCACTAATGTGCATCCAGGTAATAAATACTGTGGTTTGGGCACTGCTGTGTGTTTGATTCTGTTAAAATAAACAATTACATGCAAAAGATCCTTTCATAGAAATATTAAATATTCCTATACATCATTACATTAAATATTAAATATTTTCCACCTGAGGCATCATGATAGATAATATATAAGACAGAAAAACATATGTATTAGACATGGTCTACAGAGAAAGAAATAATCATTTGTGTTTGTGAAGAGTGAATAAATAATTCCTATAAATACTTATAGGAACAGTAATTGTGCTTGAAAGATTAAGACAAGTCCTAGGTGTGTTGGATTAGATTTATTTGTATGGATTCTAAACAAAGCTAAATCATGTCCTTGTCCTCGCTGAAGCTTTTAGTGTTTTATTGAGTGCAAACAGTTAAAACGCTGTTTCTGCTCTTCCTTGGGGGAGGAATAAAACCCTCCAGCAGGTGAAGGAGAAACGTTACATTTTCTGTTCGCCTGCCCTCACTTTTACACGTCGGGGGGCTTGTGTGAGCAGCTTTACACTGATGTCTCTCTGCAGCTGTGTTCAAGGTAAATCAGGATAAATAAGTGCCTGTCTGGGTACCTTTAAATCTGTGGGCTGTCCCAGGTGATGAATTAAACACGCCTCCCTCAGTCTGACTTCTAATCAGCCTGTTGGTGCACAGACTCCGAGGTTAAATAAAGTCTGCACACAGTTGGATGTAGCTAATTGTATGAGTCCAAATTTTTTCAAACAATCCTGCAGTGACAGAGAAGACGGATCAAACAGGTCAACGCAGCAAGGAACATAAATGAGGGTAATCTCAAAAGAAGCGTGTGAGGGTGAAATCAGTGCCCAGCTGATGATTGAGGAGGAAATCCACAGTGCTCAGACATGTGTAAAAATGCAGTTAAAAGCTAACGTGAGGCTGAGTTAGACAAATCTTTGTGCTGGGCTCAGCTCAACACACCCTGTTCTTCCTGCTGGGTCCCGGAGCTCAGCGGCTTCATTAACTGTCGCCTCTGTGCAACATGAAGCTCAACACAGGCCATAAAACACACATCGGGAGACACACATGATGTGGCTGATAAAACACACCGCTGTGTGCCGTGCTCCTCTGCACTGTCCTCAACTACACATCAGCGGAACAGTTAAAGCACAGACAGGGTTTAACTGAGTGTGAGGATGGAGCTGCTTTCGCACAGGTTTTTACACATCTGTGAACATTATGGTGCGTGCTGTTCATTTGGTACATTATATCCTGACTGTCCAGTCCTCTGGTCCAATGTCTCAACAGCTAAGTGGACAATCATACATCATCCTGTCTCCAGTTCTTCCACCCAGGAAATAAACCTTTTACTTTTGAAAGCATAACTTAATCTTAACACATCTCTGACAGGTCCTATCAGTCTGATAGTGATCTAATGTGATATCTTTTCACGAGGCCCAACATTCCTGGTGTTACACACCTCCCTACCACTCATTTACTCCTGTCCTGTCACACTAGATCTGCTGAAGCCTTGCTAAGCTAAAACAGCAGTTCACACAGCTCTTAAGTGTCAGTGAAGGTGGAGATTAAAGGCACTGATGTTGGCCGAAAAGATCCTGCATCAAAGTAAACCAGCGTGCTGGGATGGGATCAGCCTGCAGGATACTGCTGGGATTGGTTTTGAATTTCTATTTCTGTTCATCCAATTAATTGCAATCACTTCACAGTTCAATTAAATGTTCTTTTCTAGCTTCGGGATGTTTCAAGTCTCTGACTATACCACAAATACAACATGATACAATGGATAGTGTATTGTGTACAGGGGCGGACTGGCCCACGGGGGGGACCGGGAGTTTTCCTGGTGGGTCAGTGGGCCGGTATGCAGGGCTGGATTGGCCATGGGGCGTACCGGGCAATGCCCGTCGGGGGAAAAAAAAGCCACTCGTGATCGTTTAGTTATGCTTGTAGCGATTTATGGTTGAGCTCATGTGTGATGTTTATCCCTGTATTGATTAAAGAGAGAGAGAGAGAGAATCTCACTGGGTTTTTTTTTGATTGTCTATGCCACATTTAGGATGATCCTGCTGCCATCTACTCCCTCCTGGCTCAGGCCACAGCTGATTAAAAGCCTTTGTTAGAAGAAGAGTGAGAAGATAAAGAGGCTGGCTGAACACCTGGAACACTGACACACATAAAAGACCACTGACTGAATGCTGTGTGCGTATGGTAAAAAAAAAAAAAAAAAGTTACTTCAAGCCCCAGTGGTCTCTGAACAGCCTCTAGAGGTGTTTGTACAGTATGTATTATGTTGAGGTAAAGTAAAATATAGAAACTTACAAAGAAAATAACATCAAATAAATATAGAATGTGTAGTACTCTGTCTTCCTCCTTCTCCTGTTCTGTCTCTCTCCAGGGTCAACTGGTAAAGAAAGAGAATGAATGAACAAACGAGTTGCTGTAGCCCGAGGCTTCTCTCTCTCTCTCCCTCTTTCTCTCTCTCACACACATACACACACACAAAGACTAGTGTTTTCCTCACTCAAGCCTCTTTTACTTTGGTCAAAAACTCACTCACACTTGCTAACGTCAGGCTTTTTTGTCGGCGATAGAAAGGGAACAATCTCCTGGGTCAGATGACCCTGTGGTGGTCCCAGGTATTTATCAGATCAGTGATGTGAGCGAGCACACACACCTTCACTGCTTCTCTGTGCTGTGACACACACTGCTAACACACCTGTCACTCGTGTTAAACCCTGATGCTTGGTATCTCACCCGAGGGAAGAATTTGTAATTTGACTGGTTCTTTGGTTATTTTAGGAGAAAAGATGAAAAACATCCAGATGCTTATTCTCCTTAAAGACTGAACATTGAAGGAGGGTCAAACTAACAACTCATGGGTGAGATTAGATTTACAGGAATACACGTTTGCATCAAAGTAAGAAATGTAGAAAAGGGCAACTCAGCAAAAGTCTACTTAAAATTTCACTAAAATAAAAGTGAATTAGCTCTGTGATTTAGTACAGAGAGAACTGACTGTATGATTAAGTCCTTCTTTAAGTAATGTGTCATTATGAATTGCTAGTACACAGTTTTAAACACACTGTGACAGTGTGAGGCCATGTGGTAGGTGCACATGGTTCAGGGAGCCCTCACACTGAGCGTGGCCAGGAACCTCCAGCCCTGCTGTGCTTTGTGAGTCCAAAGAGCCCCCTGCTGTCGCTGGAACTCTTTGAACACACACACACGCGCGCACACACACACACACACACACAGAAACACACACATAATGCTTATGCTCATGCACGCAGTAAGAAATTAATCCTCCACACACAGTGAAGTCAGCATCTTATAGCCACACACACATGCACACGCATGCACACACACACACACACACACACACACACACACACAGGCACGCTAACTGTATTTCTGAAGCTTCTCTATTTAAATTTACTAATTAAATTATAATTTACATGAGATTAAAGTCTTATGAGGGTTCAACACGGTTTAAGGACATTTTTAGGGAGCTGCCAGCCCGCCCCTATTGTTGAAACACACACACATACACACACATAATGTATGCATACACATGAGTCCAGTAAGCAACTAATCCTACACACAGACACACAGTGATGGCACTAGGGGGAGTGTCATCATTTATAAAGGACTGAACAGATGTCAGTTGTCCAGCTGTCTCCTTTTGTGTGTGTGTGTGTGTGTGTGCGTGCGTGTGTTTGAGGACATTTTGTCTGGTGTTGTGTGAGGGTTAAGAGCTGGTTTCAGGGTAAAGGCTACAATTAGGCCGAGGTTAAAATCAGGGTGAGGGGGGGGTGTGTGTGTGTAAAGGTCTCAGCTGCTGCAAACTGAAGCTTCTCTCTGTGGACTGTGGTTTATTTAACATGAGAGAAGAAAGTCATTTTGACTTTGAGTGAAACAACATGAATGTAGAAGTGATGCAGCTTCTGGAGTCAGTGGGAGTGATTACCTCACAGCTGGAGCCTGGTTTGAGAATATTGGGCCGTTTAGCGTCCTTTTGAAGATCTAAATGTTAGTGCAGCAGCGCAGTGATGCTGAAGTGGAGCTGGTGTTGTGGACACAGTCATGTGTGCAAGCCAAAGCACTCGAGCCTGGGTTTACAGGTCCTGTACTTGAACAGGTGCTTCACCACCAAACAGCATATAAAGATGATTAGTCTTCCTGCTGATAATCAGAGCAGCAGCAGGCAGAGAGAGGCTGTAGTAAACATGAGCTTCACAGACTACGATGACAAATGTACTCAGATATAGAGTGTGTAAATAAAGTTGATTGTGAGGGGTGGAGGAACCACAGAAGTCAGCCTGTCTGTGGAAAGACAAACACAACTCTATCATTTATTCTGTTTGAACACGGGATTGTGCTGTTGTAGTTGTTGATGTTGTTGTTGGTTGTATTAAATCAACAGTAGCGAGTCTAATTTCATATAAATAAACTATGTGAGTTCCAGAGCATGAATGATAGACTCTCCCACTGAAACATTAACGCCTCGCTGTTGTCTGTTGGAGTCACAGTGTCTCAGCAGCAGCTGGATTCAAACCACAGACACAGAGGATCTGAGGCACCTGTCTTAAACATCTGCTGCGGCTTTGACAACGAGAAAGAGGAGAAAAAGTTAAAGTGAATAAAATGTGTTAAAGGATAAATCAGTCTCATTTTCTATTCATTAGTGTTTGACTGAACTTAGGTTTGCTCAGTTTGTTTGAACCACTGTTCACATGACACAATAAGAAAATGAAGGGTAAGTATTTATGCAAAAAGAGCTACAATCATTAACACACACAACCCCCCCATCCTCCCCACACGCACACACATATTCAGATGAAAGGGTGAAATCAAAGGATCCCAGCTGAAAGGGTCAAAGAAAGGTAATGATGCTTTCAAATCACGTTCAGTTTTACACACACACACACACACACACACACACAGCTGAGTCCATTCAAACACTGTGTCGGTGTAATACATCATTGTGGCTACTGGATGAACAGTTTCACTCAATAATCTATGTTAATAAATAAATAACCTTTTCTAAATTAAACCGTCGGAATTAATTATCGCTGTCTTTTTCGTTTCTGCTGTAATCTAGTTTCTATTCAGGTCTGAATATAACTGTTGAGCTTCGATGTGAAATTCCAACCACGTTTGGTTTTAATTATATTGTGGCACTACAAAGAGTCAGTCAACATAATCACGTCATTATCATGAGAGTCTGTCTGACCCCAAAACCTCCACATCAGGCTGACTAACAACAGGCTTCTCGCCATGATATAGACTCACTCAGTGAAATAATAAAAGAGCAGAGGCCTTGAAATAAAAACCTCACACAGGAACAGGTGGAGTCTGTGGTGGACTTAAAAATTCTAAATGTGGTTAAAGAATGAGGCGATCCACTTTCCTGCAGAGTGGACTTAAATATTTAAAGGCTTCATTACCGAGCTCTCACCTCCGAAAAAGAGAAACTCCAGCATCTCACAGAGCAGTAACTTTTCCTACACTGTACAGAGATGTGACACGTCCCATTTCTGTGCTCCTGTCATGTTTCAGATGTGTTGCAATAAAGTCACTTTACTTTCTCTGAGGAGAAGTTTATTAGTCCATGAAGCAGCAGCATCAGCAGCAGCCTTTGTTTTAGGAACCCCATCTGCTGTGTGTGTGTGTGTGTGTGTGTGAGTGACTGTGTGTGTCAAAAAGCCAACAATGACCTCCTCCTCTCTTCT
>OMNW01032402.1:11221-22258 GCA_900303245.1 Selene dorsalis
CACACACACACACACACACACACACACGCACGCACACACACACGCACACGCACACACAGCCTGTCCTCTCCTTCATGTTCACATACACACACCTTCCCTTATCTCTACACAGTAAACTAAACAAATTAGTTAAATTAGAAGTTGGTCTTTACAGTTGGGTTGGTTCTTCTAAGGCCTGTACACACTCTACAAGAACAGAGAAACCTGTTCTCTCTCCCAGGGCTGCAAGAAAAGAATGATGCCATTCCTTTCTTGCAGCCCTGGTTTGGGAGTTCTTGCAGCTTGTTCTTGACACATCATCTGGGCACAACTTTTTTCTTCTATGGTGTCCGACAACTATTCTGTGATTGGTCAGAAATTTGAAGTTCTGCGCTTGAGTTTTTCCATTGAGGATGAAATGTCCTGGTCAGATTTAACTTTGTTCTTGTCAGAAAACAAACAAATTTCTCTGTTCTTGGAGAGTATGTACAGGCCTGATCCCGCAGTGTTTCCATGGTGACCGAAGTATGGGGTTGCTGTGTATTTTTGTGCCTGGGATCTTGTGGACACCTGCCTCTTTTTTTTCTCTTTATATTTCTGATTAAGGCCTGTGGGGGTGATGAGCAGCAGCACATCAGTGTTTGACCAACAGCAAATGAAGAGGAAAACATCTATATCCCGTGAAGCCTCACTGATGTAGGCTGTGGGTGCCTGTGTCAGGGGGGGCTCCTCTCTTCCCACCTCTGCTGTATATTACTGCTTTTAAAATCCTCTTCACTACAAGAAAAAAAACAAGGACCTCTGAGAGAGCAGCAACACATTTTCATCAAGGGGCCACTGTCATAAATCAGATGCTAGATTGAGTAATCACAGTTTTCTTGCGGCTCACCTCCCCATGTGTAAATATTCCACCAACACAAGACACTATTCTGCAGGAGCACCTGGACTCAGCACCACTCAGGATGATTGTGTCTGGCTTAGAGAAATGCAAACAAGCAGAATGTTAATAGGTGCAGTCAGATGACTCTCCAGTGCTGACACAATGTGGTAGAGCTCTATGCCAAACTAAGAATATTACTACTTTATTTTCAAATATTATACAATCCGATGCTGCAAGTATTCAACCAAGAGTCTCATTCTGTCTGAAATGATGAAAGTGGATGTAAGTGTTTCAACTTGGATGCTAAATATAAAAGCTCTTCTTCTAATCCACTGCTTGTCACAGTCATTAACGTCCACTGTAGTTAAACAACCCACAGGAACCAACAGTCTGTGTGTGTGTAGGTGTGTGTGTGTGTGTGTGCGTGTTCAGCAGTGTTAAATAAATCATTAGAGTCTAACTATTCCATTTACAGTAATGTAAATATAATGTAGCTACATGGAGCAGATCATACATACATGATTCTGTAAAAATGAGGACAAAGGAACTACAAGATGAAACACATGCTCAAATTCTTCTTCTTCTTCTTCTCTCTCCTTAAAGGGAGCGGTTTTAATAAATCATCTGGTTGTAGAACTGCGATCGACACTCGAGAAGATTCCCTCTGCTGCTTCACATCAAACTGCTGAGCATCAGAGAAAGGTAACCGGTAGATACGTACCACATGAATATCATCAGAGCTTCATCTTCATATCAGCGTGCGGCAGTGTTTCAGGCCTGACACCGCCATTTATTTCCTCTGATTAAAGGCCCTAAACCATCAGCTTCCACTATGAAGTATGGTGCCCTGTGATATGTTTCAACTCTGACACTGTAACACAAAGACACAGCCACTGCATCTATCCATATTGACAGGCAGCAACTGAGGGGGTAGTGACTGGCGGTGGAGGAGAGGGGTGGGGGGGGTTGTATTCAACTATACTCACTTTTCATGTGTTGGGCCAAGTTAAGCCAACAAGGAGGCAGCACATCATGCTGTAATTAAAAAAGACTTGAGTCAAATCATGTGGAAAATGTTTTGGAAATGTCACATTTCAGTTTGTTTCACATTACAGCCTCCTCATCCTCAGTCTTTCTCCTCAGTGATGGCAACATCATGTTTACTTCTACTGCAATTTTTCCCAGCACCAACTTCCATCTGAGCCAAAGAGTAACAAGGTTCAGAGCACTCGCAGGTTTTTCCATTTTGCAGCGGAGCTCTTTTTTGTTTTGTTTTTCCGTTTTCAACCAACCATCCAGGGCTTAAAAATGAAGCTCACATAAAAATGCTAATGAGTGAAAATGACGATTCAGACTGACAATATCTACCAAAACAATAACAATTAGATTTTTTGCATCTTGTGCAACCCTGAGCTGTAATAATACTTCTGTCTTCCTGACTGAAGCTTAGTAAAACTCCAGTTAGGAAGACTATTAGCCCTTTTCCACCAAACAGTTACAGCTCGACTCGACTCACTACTTCATAGTACCTCCTCAACATGGGCGGGGTTGTCATAGCTACGGTCACTCCGTCTAGCTCTCTTTTTTCAATCCTCTCGTCAGCTCCAAATGCTGTCGTCTGTGCCTTGTCGATGGACCACGATGTGGTCCTTCACACAGCAGCCATCTTTGAGCATGCCCACTGAGTCACCAATCAATTTTTCTGCTATCTTCAGCTGCACTTCTCATCATCTGTCCAATCACAACCTGCCACCTTCTCTCTTTCACCAATCAGTCGTTGGCGGCCAAATTTAAAAGTGCTCTTTCTCTGCAATTATCCAGTGTTGTTTCAGCCCGAGAAGGTTTAGCACAGCCCACCTCCACCCCTTCACCACCACCTCAATCAAGATGTGGACCATCTTCATCTGAACCTTCAACCAGAGGCTTCCACTGCAGAAAACATCATACTCCCTACCACCACCAGTGTCTAGGCCCAGCGTAAGTCTTCTTTAGATGTGAGCCTCACATCCATCAATAGCTGGGTTTACATGGAGCCAAATATTCAGCTCAAACAGAATAAACAAGCCCAAACCGAACAACATTTCATTCGGTTTCACAACAAACCTTTCCTCAAACCATTTGAAAGTAAAATGATACCATGTAAACGGTGAAACACAATGTTTTCTGGTTACGTTCCTTCTGCTCGTGCTCTGTGTCAACATAAATGCATAGTGACGCTTCTTCACTTGCAAATGCTTGAATGAAAGTGTCAAAACAATGACAACTACTGTATTGATCAGATGATAGATCTCCATCTTTGATCAGCTACGGGATGTTTTTATCATAAGAGTTCTCAACGGGGCTGAAAATTAATGACCAGCCTGAAGCCTGAACTCAACGCTGCTCACTAGCCTTAATTCTCGGGCCAAACTCGGCCACACTTTGCCAAAAAAGAGGAAAAATTACCCGAGTCATTTGTAGCCTATATCATTTCTGCTCGAGCCCCTTCAGAGCCGGGCCGCTGCCTGGTTGTTCAGGTTGGACATGCCCATTAAGAACACTCAGCGTCTGTCACTCGACTGTAAAACGTCTCTTCTGAGCAAATGCAGTGGCACATGTAAACACTGATCAGATTAGATCAAATCTCATGTAAACAGTTAACCTGAAAGACTCATCTATAATTAATTCATTTAGAGAGACGAAACGTGTCCATGTACACCCACCGACAGGGTTTACTAAGCCGATCTACTTCCTGTGGGGTTTAAGCGCCAAAGATTATTTTATATTATTTTATATTTTATATCATTTCATTATGTCTTTGTTTTTATTCTTATTAGTCTATCCTGATTGAAATTATCTCTGACATCATGACTCAACACTGAGAAAGCCTTTGTTAATGAATCACTGCGATAGGCAGGCAGCCTTATACTGCAATTTGATAATGTCAATGATAAAATCTCACAAACACACCACACACACAGAGTCAGGAACTCATGAATTTACAATGTAACTTCAATAGCAGCAGGAAAGTCTAGGGATAAGAATATGAAAGTCCCTCATAAGGCTTAACATCACTGTCTTATTACTTGTGCTACACTGGTGACGTCAGTCCACACCTCATTTTGTCATAAATGAAATCTGACTCTAGACCAGAGCTAACTGACCACTGTCAGATCTGAGTGGCAGCTCCTACTTTAATTAATACTTGAGAGCAGAAACAGGCTCTGGCAGTATCTCTGTCACCTGCTGTGAATGTCTCTCAAACAGAAACATGAAAGCAGCTGCTGGGTAAAAGAGTGTCTGGACTGCAGCCAATCTGTTGTCAGAGGGGGAGGACGATGCCTCACATGCCAAGTCTGCACTGAAAGCCTTGTTAGATGGTCCAATCTGTCAGGATGGAGACTGCAGACGAAGAAATGACAGCATGTTGGAGTCAGAGCAGAGAGCAATGCTCATAGCATAAACAATGAATGACTTTTAACATTAATGTTCAAACTTTCAGAACTTTGATTGTTTGTATATCCCAACAGTCAGTTCCTCATATTTGAAGAAGACAGTGAAATCCCTGCTATTTGGTTTGTAATTTGATTTGACAGTCAGACATGTTTGAGCAGATTCTCACTGTAAACATCCCTTGGCAGCTCTCTAAATCTTACCTGAGGGGAGAGGAGCATAGTTAATAAATGTGATTCGAAGTATGGCAGGAAAATTAAATGACTTGTGAAGGTGAAGGTAGTTTGTTGAATATGAATGGAGGCTGCAGAGGGAGGCATACAGAGCGCTACAGCAGACACAATTAAAACCAATCCAGATGTGTAAACTGTCTGATTCAGACAGAGGATTTGTGGAGGAGGAGATCTGCTGCCAGCTGCTGTCAGAACATGACAACACAATGTTTAAAATGTACAACAACTACATCCAGATGAAAGGAACCAGACTAACAGTGTAAAGTCCTGGTTGATTCATTTGTTTCACCAAACAACGCGAAACAGAACAATTACGGTATGTGATTGTGTTACACCAGCTAAAATCCAGTAATCTAATAATGCCAGTGGCTGAGAGAAGAACCAGGAAGGAAGTTCATATTTAGCATCATGCAGGTTAGTGCTTAACACAGTACTGAGCAGACTGAAACTCTGTCCTGGTAAAGGCACCAGATGAGAATTTCTGCATTTCCTGTTCCCTAGTCCCAAGGTCTTCACCATCAAATCAACCATCCATTTCTTCTCTTCTCATCCATCATCTATTTGCCTGTATTTTGATAGTTGCAGTGAGAGAGAGAAAGAAAAGGCAGGGTGGAGAGAAAGAAACCTTTGCTAAAAGGTGTCTGACTGAGCGGGACCCTAACCCAAATCTAAAAAAGAAGCTAAACTGGACCACAAAAAATAAGTTTTTTTGCTCATCACTGTTGCTATGTGTGCTGCTTCTTTGCGGAAACTGTTAGTTCTCGATAAATACTATTATGAAGAGAAGGTCTCTAGACCTTCTCCATTTGTAGAGTGCCTTGAGATTACTTCTGTTGTGAATGGACTTGGCAGAGGTTGTCTGGGAAGCTAAATGAACATAGAAACCGATCTAGTCAGCTGTCCACCTTTACAGGTTGTATTTATACCCACTGTTACACAGTCTCACCAGCTGTGTGAGAGGACAGGCTTTTCAGTAGTAGAGCTCAGAGCTGAATCAAGGGTCAAACTGAAGTTGAGTGGAGGTGATGTTGAAGTCATGTGACTGTGGCGTAGTTGGTCTATAGCTTAACACTAGAGTTGTACTTCTGCTGATTGTGTTTAGGCTTCAATCACTATTAACTGGTTTCATTGGTGAAGATGGTCCTGCTGAATAAAACCTTTACTTTTACTTTACTTGTATTTGTTTACTTTTAATTGACATACTGTAAATGTACTGTAAATGTACCACTATTAACTAAGTAGCTAGTTTTCAACTGTAGTCCCTGTGTTGACTGCAACAAAACAAACATTACATACTGTATACAAATTACATGGTACGTCACTGAAATAATAGTAATATGTAGAAACACTTAGGCACATAGTCCTGTTCAAAGTCCTGCTGACCTTATGAAAGCTGTGTTTTCTGTGATACTGTAATTTTTTTTTTTTAAGTTGTCAGGATCTAATTTCATTTGTGCTTCTGGTTTTTAATTATATCGCCTCTATAATAAAGTGGGTTTAATCTCATCTAGTCTAAAGAAGCAGCATGAATTCATTTTACTATCTACTATGTTCTTCTTCACACCTTTCAGTTCCTCTGGAAAACTAAGTGCACACTGAGTTACAGCCACGTTCTTACATCAGGAATCAAGACTCAGTATCAGGTTTACTGTTTGTTTGTTTTTTGACGAAAGCCCTGATGTATACAACCCAGCAGGTTTCTATAGAAGATGAAGTTCAACTACACCAGACAGTTTTCATAGCAGGAAACGACAACTTTTTAAACAGAAGTCAGAATAATAATATCATCAGTGATATTAATTAAATATTCCATGGTGTCAGCAGCATGTCGTCGTCCCACAGCCATGATGTCGCTTCCTGCTGCCGATGCAACTTGACGTGGCTGCTGGCAAATTAACATCATGACCAAACACCGCATGCAGGAAACCTACTGATGTGGCTGCAGGCACCGCGCTGTTGTGACCAAGCGTGCGTACATGTGTGTATGTGTGCGTCCGTATGCGAGTGTGTGTTTGTATGTGTGGCTGCAGCTAGTTAAGCCGATGTGACATTTCTCTGAAGTTTGGTTCAGTACAGAAAAATGTGACGTGAAAGTTTTCCAGGTCAGTGAAGATGTTCCGGTTTTAAACACAGCGGCCGGTTCTCTGAAGGTCACAACCTCTCTGACACATCCTGGGTGATGATGAAGACTGACAGGGCTGAGCTGACTGACAGTGATTTCATGGGAGCTGTACTAACCTTTATTTCTGTGGGGAAGGACGATAGAAGGGACAAACCTCTGGGTCCAGAGCCTCAGTAGAGGACAGAACCACTGTTTCTCTCCTGGTTAGTCACTGTTACACAACACTACAGCACATAACCATCACATGAAACATAGGTCATAACGTGTTTTTACTAAACTGGTGACTTTGTTATGTTATAGCTGTAAAATCTAGAAGCAGAAATGCTGTGTATGTTGGTGGTATTCAAGAGTAAAACACTCTGAGCTGAGTAATTCAGCAGAACTGTTGTCTTGTGATCGGTGTACAGATCTGACAATTTGACATGGTTAACTGTTAAAGTGAACTAACCTCTACTCAAAAGTTGGAGAAAAGCTTTTAAAAAAGGTTATTTAATTAGTAGGGATGTAAATTGATATATTTCAAGTGTCCATCACTCTGCCTATCAGCTGCTTGGTTCAGACTCTTGACCCGCAGTGTGTGGAAGAGGTGGAGGGATACAGCGAGTGGCACAGCCTGCCTGCACGGAGGAATACTGAGTGAGCTGGTTAGTTCCAGAAAAACTGCCTCTTTTCCAACCAGTTGAAACATAGTGTACAGTTCAACTGGTGTTAGGCAGCGAACATACACTGTTAGTTTGGTAGTTTGGGTCTTTATGAAAGTTATTATTCATTGTAATGTTTTAAGAATTTTAAATCTCTAAAGTTTTATGAGCTGTTTTTCAAAACAACAGCAAGATACTAATTATGTCGTTTAGTTATACATATCTTTGACTTGCCAAACATGCAACTTAACCTGGAGTTCTTGGTGGTTGCCTGGCAACTGCTCGCAACCAAGAGTTATAGGCCTGCATGAAACTCGCCATAATTTGTCCAGTTGTTGTTTTTACATCTGGATTTAAACAATATTCCATTTCACCTCATTACTGTTTGTTTTGAGGGTGGTAAATGGATTGTTACATTGAGACATAGCCTGTTTATGCTAAGCTAAGCTATGCTAACAGAGTGCTGCCTCCAGCCTTACTGTAAAGCTTCAAAGGTGGAGATTGTTGGAGCCACATGCACAGTGCCTTCATCACACACACTGACCCCACAGAGTCTCAGTGACATGAATATGTCCACATGTTGTGCTTGACTCAGCGAGGCCTGCGACAGGAGGGGGGTGAGGGTTGCAGCTCTAAGATGTGGGTGTTGTCATAAATAATGGCTCAAAACATGGAGATACAAGGGTTCATCTAATGACAAGTTCGTATAATGTGAGTGTGTAAGTCTGCATTTTTTAGTGTGTGTGTGTGTGGGTCTGTGTAAAAGAGAGAGAGAGACAGAGAGAGAGAGAGAGAGAGAGAGAAAGAGAGAGAGAGCGAGAGAGAGAGAGAGCATGTGTGCTGCATGGAGGATGCATCACTTATCCTTATAAGTGGCTATAAATCCAGCTGGCTATGCTGCAGCACTGGGCTGGCTACGCTGCTGCTGCTGACATGGGGAGGGGGGGACGAGGAGGTGGGCGGTTGTTCGGAGTAATCAGGGTTCACTGGTTTCTGGTGTCCTCTTCCTCTCCCCTTTGCATGATGCCACGCCTTTGCTATATGAATATTTATGAGAGGAAATGACTGCAGTTAAGGAGATTCATCTAATCTGGCCAGAGCTGCAGTTCTGTGCACAAAGTGATCATGTCTCACGCAACCCTGACTGTTTCTGGGTTCCAGCCAAACAAGGCCAACTCTGTTACTTGGTTGTCTTGTTTGTTTCCAGTAGGACTCCAGAAGTATGAGGAGTACAGATGAAGAGTTTCAGCAATTTCCTTCATCAATGCTGACCGACTTACAGCAGCTCTTTTCTTTTTTCCACCCAGTGTCTTTTTAACAGAAGTGCAACATGACGATTAGAAGACAGGATCTTTATCACCCTCTATTCACTACTGCAATGATTCTGAATCCAAACACTGTCACCACTGCAAGACGGCAGAGCTCGTATCCAGGAAATTTTGACTTCAGAAGATATGACGTCCATCTTTGAATCCAGTCATTGGCCTGTTAGCATTGTAGTTTCTTCTTTGGTTGGCACCACTGCATTTTTCAGCCGTTTTGGTTCCTTGTCAAACCACTCTTTGCTTTGGTCCCAATCAGTTGATGAGTTGGTGAAATGAACCAAAATGCAGCAACACAAGTCACGTGACAACATTCACATCGCTTATTCACATCCTTAACTGCTCTTTGATTGGTCAGAACTACCACTCCCTGATGTAAGCAAAGAGAGGAGGGAAAGCCAGCAGGTCTGATTACGTTCTCACCACAAACAAACCACTGCAGAGTTTGTTGAAAGCATACTGATACCACCTCCTCAAGAGGTCTTGGTACACTTGTTTGGTCTGCTCTTGGTGCACGGCCCAGTGTGAGTTTCGCATTCGGCCCAGACCCAGGGGGAAAACAAACTCTGGTGCGATTCAATTGAACTACATTAGGCGGGTGTGAAAACACTCTCAATTTTTGATTGTAAGATAACAACCTCATGTACACATCTGCTGAAGACAACGTCAAAACTGAGTGTCCTTGATAAATCCATCTAAAACAGAGGGGAGTACAGTTCATGACTCATGTCTTGATAACATTCAAAATTGTTTAATTACAGCACTATGAGGCCCATCACAAACGTAGGCTAATGAAACACCAACTCATCCTGGAGGTGTTGATGAGACTGAGGTTATAGCTCTGTGCAGACCAGTTCAGTTCTCCAACACCGAGCCTTTTCTTTATGGAGCTGGCTTTGTGCTCGAGGGCATCATGATGAAACAGAAAAGCAACACAACATAAACCACAACACAAACTGCTGGCACAGAGTTTAAGGCATCTTTTTTTACTACGACTAAAGGGTCAAGTTATGAAAACCCACTAGAACCAAAGGCACTCTTCAGTATGTGCACAAGGTCTTCACATTTCTTCCAGTCCTGTGCACTGCACTGTTCACACAGTGAAGTTTCAGGGGTTTTTTTTCATTTCTTAATTTCCCCAGACTCTGTGCAACTCTGATGTTCAACCAGCAGTAGCATGACATCCAAGACCACGTCTGAGTGTGTGTGATTACAGGTCTGGATCAAGGAACAGGTACATTAATGCAACGGTTACGTGTTGGATAAAATGGCACCACGCAGGGGATTCATAACCAGAGCTTAGCATGGCACTGAACCACTTCACTCACAACAGGGCTGTCAGACCGGCTACATTATGAAAGATGTTTTCTAAGGCAGAATCTTTCTCTCAGTGTTCTAGATCATTCAAACCAAGAATAAAAGTCTTCTTGTTGCCGTTTTGTTTTTTTAATCAGATAGCACAGATACTCCTGGCTACAGGAGAGCCAGTACTTCTTCCTTGTGCTTGTCATATTGGTTTTCAGTTGAAATTCAAAACAAAAATGTGCACTGCATCCACTTCTAATTAAATCTACAGCAATATTGGGTTTGCAAAAAGTGAAGGTGTCCAACTACTTCCTGAAGGTGCTGTGTATGCAGGTCCTGAGAGTTCAAGATAATGTCTTAAAAGTCTTGTTTTTGTCCTGCCAACAGTCTGAAACACAGAGACACTAATGAGTGCTTGCCAAGAACAATCACTGACATCCATTCTCCTGTCAACTTCATGAGGATCTCTGTTCACTAAACAAAAGAGTCTGCATAATCCCTACCTCTAGTCAGAAGACAATACAACTGTTGATCACGGGAGTAAATTTAGACACATCCAATAATCCAATGATAGACTGAAACAAAGCGTAGTTTTGTTCGAGACACCTGAAACACCAGGCTCAGTTGTTGCTTCAAGCAGTGACATGAAGGTCCTAATGCACACTGAGTGTATCATGTGGGTCACAGTTACTGGTTTTATCCCCGAGGCATGGGGACTACACACCTTTGCATAAAACCTTTTTCATTTGTTCTCCACCTTTTTAACTAGCTCCAAATTTATCAGCACAAAAAAAACAACGTGACAAAAAAGCGACAGAAAGCCTGTAAAAGCCTGCAGAGGGATTAATAAGGATGATTTAAAGGTGGGGGAGAAGCAGTTCTGCTCAGGCAGGTAATGTATGTTCCCAACATGAATAATGCATGAATGTCAGAGAAGAGCAGCTGATGTTAAATATAGACAGCTGAGAACACAATACGTAAATGAAACGCTAATGTTCAGACCCAAGGCAAATTACCTCTACCTACCTCATATGACATCTTTTCTTTGTTTTTGTGTTTTGTTGTTTTTGTCTTTTTCCTTTTTTTCTTTTTCACCCAACCATCTGAATAATGCAGAGGCAGG
>OMNW01032405.1:3873-18166 GCA_900303245.1 Selene dorsalis
AGGGCCATGCCCTCTGCCTTTTTTGTGCTTGCAGCTGTTTTGTGTTTCTGGTTGATTAGACAACTCTAGAACAAACGACTGGCACCAGTTTGGAACAATTGTTGGATGTTGGTGTTTTTCTAAAATGTATCGTTGTAAACACAAGATCTTATTAAATCTAAACTTGGTCTGAACTGTATGTAGACAGCTGTGAGATTTTTTACATGAATAAAGTTAACTAAACCTCATTACTAAAACATCTTTTTACACTTGGGTTCACTTCAAAGACGGTGAGCAGTTGGTTTAGTTTTTATATGATTGTTTCAGTCTCATTGGACAGTGGGTTTTTGTTGATTGACAGTTGAGAGTGGGGTTGATGCAGCTGATGTCCGACAGATGTTCAGATGTTCCTCAAGGCTCTGACAACTGTTTGAAACAACTGAGGACACGTTCATGTGGGTATTTAATCCCAGAAACATTAGATCTGGTGAAAACGAACATGATGCATCGCCGCCGCTGCCGCAATACCCATGGCTCTTGCCTGCAGTTTAGCTACAGTATTTGAGGATTTTTAGCATCAACAGTATATTTTGCCTTTAATCTGTTGTGGTAAGGTTGTTTGATATTGTTTAGTACATCTGATATAACAAATGTCATAGTTGGATTGAAACATTGTTGATGACCATGTGACCATCATCTCTACTGATCCCATCCCCTACATGTTTAAATCACATGTTCTGATGAGGGGCTGGTACAATGATGTATATAAATGAGATTCAGCAGTGGTACCTGAATGAAACAGATCACAACTGTTCCCTCACGGGAAATTACATCATGCTCTTAAAGAATCAAAGTGATCAAACCTGGAACAGTTCAAAACCCTGTGACTCCGTCAGGTCATAGGGTCGGATGACACCGTCCTCCCTGATGAGACGCACTGGACGAAGCTTGGTCACTTCCTCTGTTGACTCCGCCGCTCTACGTACACACACACACAAAAATGTCATTTATGTGTGTTTTAAACCCACTTCACCCACCTCCACCTGACTGACAGTTCATGATTCTGATTGGTTAAAAGCATCCTGTTTAAACTCAGGTCCTCACTTGATGTGATGAAACCATCAGTAACTTGATGAATGTTAACGTGATGAACGTTGACACGAGGAATATTAACACAATTAATGTTAACATAATAAACGTTAATGTTCACACAATGAAAGTGGATATGATTAACAGTAACATGATGAACGTTAACGTAATAAACGTTAGTGTGATGAATGTTTATGTGATGGGCATGAACGTTCACAATGAAAGTTATAATGAACATTAACATGATGTTTATGTTAACATGATGAACTCTACCTTGATGAAAGTTAACTTAACATGATGAGTATTACAGTTAAACTGATGAATGTTAACATAATGAATGTTACTGTTAACACGATTAACAGTGACATGATAGATGTTAACATGATGAATGTCATTATGGAGACAGCTAGAGGACTGGACTTCTGTGAAAACTCAGTTGATCCAGCTTAAGGTGTCTCCAGGATCTTTATGGAGGCAGCTGGACCTGCTGAGGTTCTGACATTTCCTCTCTGATCTGAAGAACTCTGACTGGTGGAGTTCACCACACACTAGTACGAGTAAGCATTGATCTGTGTGCATTTCAGTTTCAGGACAGTCCACCAACGTCTGAAAGACCAGGGTCAGAGAAGACCGTTGGTTGAAAGCGAAGTGGTCTACAACACCACGGGTAGCTTTACACCCATCACACATTGTGACTCATGTGATCTCACTGACTCTCTAGGAGTTAACAAGTGAAACACCTGGATCTCCTCACTAGTCAGAGCTAGAGAGGCCTTTTAGGGGAGTTGAGGGCTGCAGGTCCAGCTGCCCTCATGAAGCTAAATCTGAGTCCAGATGTAAGGACTGAGGGTCAGGTGGAGTCGGGGTTCAGCAGGCTTGTGGTCCAGTGGACTTACAGTCCAGCAGACTCATGATCCAAGGGGCTCGGGGTTGAGCAAGTGATGTGACAGCACAGACCAACATGAGCTCAGATCTGAAGCACATTCAGTTTTCAAAGCACACGATGCTGCCGATTTCTCACCTTTCATGACCTCTAGAGTGACAGCATGAAACAGTAACATTCAACAGGTTATCATGAACTGACTGATGTGTCACATGACAATGGGTCCTCCATACAGAGGAGGAGGAGGATGAAGATTACTGAGGCTGCTGGGAAATGTAGGAACAGAAGCAGGTTTTCGAGGCAACAACTAATTTATTAAAATCCAGAGTTTGATTTCACCATGAAATTATCATCACTGTAATAAAACACAATAATTCATACTGAACCACAGAAGAATGAAACACACACCCCTGTACACCTACCGTCTCCACCTTCTCATTCCTATTTACAGTCCCATATATGTATAAGACTTAGAAGTATTTATTAATATTTAGAAATAATAATAGACTGCCAAGATGGTGCCCTTGGAGCAGCTCATTGTGAGCTTCAGAAACCTGTGGGTGGAGCCACAAAGGCGATGTCCATCTTTATTTACAGTGTGTGGTTCAGACCTGACCTACGACCTACTTCCTGAGGAGGAGCTAGAAAGAATACGGTCAGTGTGAAGCACTGAACTATTAAATTGTCATCACCCAACACCTCCACTACGACTTCTCCACTCATGATGCTGCAACAAGCTGGGGGCGTGTCTTACAGAGGGACAGGGCTGGTAGCAGAGTTAGTGGACGGCGATGTGATGAGCATGAATCAGTTCAAGACGCCACGTTTTTATTAGCAACATGATGCAGCGACTTACCGTCTGTCTGCTGCAGGACGAGCAACATGCAAATGCAAATGCACAGTTAAAGCTGAGCTCCTCCTATTCTGCTGCTCTGAGATCAGATTTAGGACGATCAGTACGAGCCGACGTCACCTGACACCAACGCTCACAACTGATGTGAACAGTGTTCAGAGGAGCTCAGCTTCAACAGGCTTCATGTAAATACTCACACACCAATGACAACAGCGACAACAACAGAAAACAAAAGCAGAGAATTAGTGAGAAGACGAGAAGAAAAACAGAGACACAACAACACAACACAGAAAGTTCCTCATCGGCCGACACACCAACTATGACGTTTTAACTTCAGGATGTTTGAACCTTGTTCCCACAGTTCCAGAGCTAATGAGCAACAATGGGTCAATGAGTCAAACCTTCCTGTTCAGGACCAGCGACCTCCATGTTAGGGTCAGAGTTCAAAGGGTTAAAAGATACAACTTGATTCCTCCTTAAACAGAAGGGACCTCACTCTCTCACCCTGATGTACATTTCTGTCTTTTTACTGTTGGGTTATTGCGTGGAATGTTTTACTGGACAATATTTCTATAACAGGTATATAACACAAATATACATATATATATATATATATAAACACATATATAACACATAACTCAATAACATATAGCAGTTACTCTCAGGATCTCAGTGTTATTACAACATCAAAACAGACTTGTATTCCTCGAGTCCTGGCTCAAATTTCACACCGTTTCCCACTAAATAAAGTCACATGAGGAGCTGATTCATGTCCACTGGGGGCACTGCTGCTCTGTGATGGAGCTCTGTGATGAGGCCACTGAATAAATGCAGCTACAATGATGTGAGTGATGGATCATATTCAGATAGAAAGAGAGAGAGAGAGAGAGAGAGAGAGACAGAGAGAGAGAGACCTTGACCCCTGACCCTTGACCATGTCGCTGGGTGAACCAGTGTAATATCCATTGTTCGTCACTGACACTGAAACATGTGGGAATCAGGCTCCACCTCCTTCAACAAGACGCTGCCCACTTTACCTCTGGATGCCCTGGAACGTGCTGCTCGCCATGTCCACAATGCCGCCGGTTGGACGAGCGACCACGCCCACCAAACCTTTACCGATTCCTTTAAAGAAACCAGCTGCCCCCTCCTTCTTAGCTCCTACAGAAGGGGGAGGGGGGCAGAGAGAGAGGGAGACAAATAACAAGACTAACATCAGATCTATCTCCAGTGAGCATGAAGACTACAATCTGGGAGTCTACTGTGGTTGTACTTTGGCAGATTTCAAGGGACATACCCTCCACAGGTTTGGTGACGATGCCAGTGACTCCACCCACGACACCCTGCAGAGACAGAAACATCAGGTCACATCCGCTGAAGAACCAGTACTTGAACTCTAGACTGCTCCCGGTACCTTCAGTAGTCCTTTTCCTCCTTTAGCCAAACTCTCTCCAAAGTCTTTGGGTGGCCTGTTCATTTCCTCCCGGCGTTTCTGCTGGTACTCCTTATCCATGGTGATGGCTGCCAGGCCTTTTCCCACAGAACCTGTGATCCTGGAGACCATACCTGCAGCACCACCTGCAGGACATTGAGAGCAGATGTCAGACTCAGACTCAGAGATACCTTTTTTTTTTCCTTTCCCTCAAAACCTGCAGGGGTTTGCTTTGTTAGTCGTCCTGCAGGAGAGATGAGGGGTGGGGGTGGAGGGACACGGACACGTGGTCAGGTCACTCCCTGCTGACTCCATGCCTGGAAACACTCTGGTGTTATAAAGATCTATAAGCTCCAGCAAATCGAAGATGTAAAAATGGTCGGACATTTGAGAACTGCAGCCGTGTCTTACCAACGGTGTGACCCAGCAGGCTTCGCACGCCGATCACAAAACCCTCAGCAAACTCCTCTGGACCCTGTACAGCTCCCTGACAAACACACACAGAGCGGATGTCATCAGAGAGACAGGTCACGTGATACTGTGTCCGTTAAATTCAGTTTGATGTCGATGTTTGTTGCAAACAATCAACGCTACAGATGTTTCTGAACGCCTTGTTTGTACCTTGAACTGACATCATACCCCACCAACAACAGTTAAACAGAGACCTGTGTGTATGTTACCTGGAAAGGTTCGTAGAAGAAGGCCTCTACCCCCTCAGACAGACCTCGGATCAGTCCAAATGGGTTTCCCAGGACATCCAGACCCAAAACCAGAACATACATCTGCTTGAGGAACTGCAGCCAGAGGAAACTCATTAGTGTCGCAGACCAAACCTCAACACACAGATTTACCACAGCCAGTAAATGTTACCTGCTCTGTGTAGTGTTGGACCACAGCCCGGCCCAGTTTCTCTCTGCGGTAGAACTGGTACCTCACCTCGAAGAAAGCCAGTCTGCCAAAAAGACAGCACAGAGACCAGATTCAGATTGTGTAGTAGTTGTCTTATTGTTTTGTGATGCTGATGTCATATCATTATTGCTGTTGTTTTGCTGTTGTTCTGATACTATTGTTGTGATATTGTTTCGTTGTTGTGATGATGATGTTGTGTTGTTGATGTGTAATTGTTCTGTTGTCATTCTGATGTTTACGTTGTTATTATGTTATGTTATGTTATGTTGCTGTTTTGTTGTTGTTGTTGTTGTCACTCTCACTTGAAGATGAGGTCGTCAACGTCAGTCAGTGTTGCTCCGATACTTTTCAGCAGCAGGTTCAGAGACTGAACAGCTACTGCTTCCTCACCCGAATCGTCTCCACTTGAGCCCAGAGACAGAGACAGGTGGAGCTGGAACACCAATAATCAACAATCAATAATCAATAACCAGATACACACTGAGGTGGAGCTGGAACATGAACATTAAATTTAAATGTTAATAGTAAATAGAGATGGGCAGAGAAAGAAACCACCAGGTTCAGTTTCCTGAATATTTCAGGCAGGAAACAGTGAATGAACCTGATGTGACCGACCTGAACCACCTGAACCACCTGAACAGATCTGACTTGTGCACCTGATCAATATTTGGACTTGGTGGATGCAAAGTGAGCGTGTTTTACACAGGTGAAGAAGAACAGGTGTGAGGTGTTTGTCAGCACCTTAATGGGTGAGATGTGGAAGTGTTCGAAGAAGCTGAGTCCCGATGTGTCACTGAGCGACGCCTCCATCAGCTCAGCCTGCAGTGGCTGCAGATCTCGCTCTATCAGCCGTGACTGAAATACGAACACATCTCACGTTACATTACGTCTGTGTGCTGCTTGTGTGTTAAGGAGTCGAACCGTCAACCTCCTGCCTTGCTCTACCTTCTGTCGATCGGCCTTGGGGTCAGTAACAGGTGTGAACAGAGCCAAGATGGCTCCCAGGAAACCCTGGTCCAGCTTCACTGCCATCTCTTGAACCAGAGCCATGAAGTACCTGAAGTACAGAAACACCTGGATCAGTTGCAGGTCACAAGTGTTGGGTCAAAAGTTGAACTCAATAAATCTATAAGTTAATAAAACAAGGTTACAGTCTATAAAATCGGACAGTTTGCAGCTTAGTGTGAGGCAGCAGGGACGGCTGCCTTGGGCTTGGCAGCTCCAGGCCCAAGGCCATGGTTGTCAGCTGGAGAGCTGTTGAGCACAAATACCACAGGTCTTGTTCGCATGTGAGGGAAGGATGGAGCTCGGAGTAGAGCTCCTACATGTTGAACGGAGCCAGTTGAGGCCACTGATTAGGACGCCTCACGGACTCTTCCTTTGGAGGTTATCCAGGCATGTCGAACCGGGAGGAGGCCAACTGGAAGGCCTCACTGGGGAGAAGGACGTCTAGAACTTCCCGCTCCATCTACTGCCAGTGCATGGATGGAGTCCAGGGGCATGCTGGGACATGGAGTCAAGTGTGCCCTTTCAGGCCTGCCAGAGAATTCTGGACAGAAGCTCAAGTTTGTCTTTAGCCAGGTGGAGAGCTGGGCTCGAACCAGGATCTAAGCCAGGATGCGAACCTGGACCAGGACCTTGTCCGATGGTGAGGCTGACAAGTTGTCCAAAGAACACAATGAACACGCATGGACCTGGACCAAGTGAGACTAGCACCCTCAGCTGGTTAAAGTGGTTTTTACTTACTTGAACTGCATGACGTTGCTGTGCTGGTTGAACCTGGTGATGATGGACACGTCTATGAACGGCTTCGGTTCTGTGGAGACAACAATATCATGATGTCATGACAGCAGACATCAAACTGATCACTTCATCCATCCATTCACTTCCTGTTCCCTCTTCCAGCGTCACTTCTGATCATTATCAAAGCAGCTTCTTTGGGTCAAACACCTGTCCACCTGTTACACTTCTTACCCTATGACAGAAAACATGTTTCTCTGTCTCTGAAGTGGAGTACAGTTGGAGGAAGGACAGTGCCTCCGAAAACCAGGAAGAGCTCTGCATCAGTTCAACCAGAGAAAGGGTGGAGCCGGGTAACACACGAACAAAAGAAGCAGGTAAGCAAGGTGACTCACCTGAATCTAGAGCGATGGATTTTGGGGGAGGGACTGGATGGAAGACAATGGGGAAGATTGCACCTGGCAGCTGGTTGTCCACCTGCACACAGACATAACATTAGTCATACAGGTGAGCTCTGGACAGGTATGTATGTTCAGGTGAGTGTCATTGCGTTTACCTGCAGCCAGTGCAGCTGGGCCCTCAGGCTGCGCTGGTGCAGCGATTGTTTGAACTCCACCTGGATCCCAGACAGGAAGTTCCTCCTCACCTGGCAGGAGAACGGCTGACGCATCATCATAGTGGCTCCACTGAGGTTGACCTGATGACATCACACACACGCAGTCAATTCATTGGACAAAATGAGTGTGGTTAGTTCTAGATGTATGTATTTAGACTTTCTTGTGCAGGTTGACCTCTGACCTCTAGGTTATCCAGTTTGACCCATCCCCCCTCAGTCTTCCCACTCAGCTGACTTTGGTAGGTTTTCTCCAGCAGGTTGATGGTCTTCTGACTGAATGGCTTCCAGCGGTTCCTTGGCTTCATCTCCCAGACCACACCTGAACTGTAACACACAAACACC
Organism: Selene dorsalis; assembly: GCA_900303245.1. NCBI lineage: Eukaryota > Metazoa > Chordata > Actinopteri > Carangiformes > Carangidae > Selene > Selene dorsalis. The sequence goes on from OMNW01032405.1 coordinate 11,717, forward strand.
CGAGCTGTAAAACAAACACACACTTGGGCTGTGACACACAAACACACACACACACACATTGCTGTTGTTGTTGTTGTTGTTACCTGGTGATGCCAATGTAAGCAATCTCCTGGCGGCTGGTGTTGCTGATTAGTGAAAGTCCAAGGTTTTGAAGCGACACTTTCACTTCCTGTTCAAATTGTTCAAGCTCCTCTGCCTGCCGTGCCTTTGTTACCACGCCAACATCCTCAGTGAACAGCAGCACCCGCTGACGTCCGTCCAGGAAGGAGACCCAGTGGACCTGAGACAGGCTGTCGTAGGAGAACTGACCCACTTCGTCCTGGACCCACAGAGACAGACTGTTGAAGTCAGGGGTTGGCTGTGGTGTGTGTGTGTGTGTGTCTGTGTGTAAGACGCAGTGTGTAAAAAGTGTGTACATGAGTGAACAGTGTTCCCACAGCTGAACTGAACCAGACCTGGACCGGACCTAGACCAGCATGGCTGTGAAAACACTGAGGACTGACCTTAAGCAGGTCGAGGTCTCCTCCATGCTCCATGCAGCTCCAACTGAGCATCCGGACACCTGCTGGGTCATCCCACACAAACCGGTGAGCCTGACCCGGTTTGAGCTCGTGAACCACAGCCGAGTCTCTGAGGAGAGACACAAAAGTCCATAGTTTGTCATCACAGAGAAGACATTTGGACTGAAGCTGACCTAACAGCAGCAGGTGTGTGTGTGTGTGTGTGTGGACCAACCTCTGCCTGTAGCGGATGCAAACCCAGGGGGTGTGGTTAACCAGCAGGGCGGGAGCTGCTCCCTCATAATAATCACTGAAGCTGATGACAGTGGAGTGATCAGAGATGTTGACGTCGACAATGATCCCGCCACACTACAACACACACACACACACATGAGGAATCCTGACAGACATTGAATTGTGTAAATTGGCCTGTGATTGGTGGAACAGGTACCGACCACATCCAGGCTCAGCAGGGTGCCGCTGTCCTGCTGGTTGAAGAAGAAGAACTTGGACGTGGAGTCAGATCCAACCACACGGACGCACAACTTTCCCGAGCTGTTCTCTGGCCACAGAGGAAGGCACTGTAACACAATAACAAGAACAACAACACTGTGAGAACAAAAAGTGTGGGCTGCTTGGACGCATCTCAGTTCTGCTGCACACTTCTGGTTCTGGACATACAGCACTGACATACAGCATGTTTCCTTAGTGATTGCTGCTTGTGTACAGCTCCATCTTGTCGTTGTCAGGCGTGACATCACAAACACAGGTGAAACAGACCCACTATCAAAAGGACAGAGCTCACAGTGGTGCATCACGGGAGTCAGATGCTGTCAAACAGGCTCACCTCAGTGGAGGCAATGTAGTGCCACCTGATAGAGGCGTGGCTTGTGACCTCTCCCACCTCCAGTTCAAAAGATGACTTGTTCACGAGTGTGTAAAACGGACTCATGGTGACAATCCGGGTCAAGTTAAAACTGCTCATCTGGATGCTCACACCCACCTGGACAGACACACACACAGTTCAGAATCAGCTGATTGTTACAGAGAGGAACACACCCAAGGACTCAGATCTTTTTACTCCGTGGAACTTTTGACCACATCACGCTGTCTTCATCAGCAGGTAATGTGAGTTTTGACCTGGAGCGTCTACAGATAAAGACTACGTGACTGAGACAGAAGCTCTAAAAGAAGACAGGGTTTCAGTCACCAGGAAGTCCATGTTGTTGGAGGGACAGCGAACGCAGCCAGAACTTCCAACGGTGTCCAGAGAGAAACCATCAGACCAGGAGCTGGTGGAGACACACAACTGGAGCTGCAACCGCACAACACACAGTCAGAAAAACAACAACACACTGAGCTTCTGCTATTACTGTGACACCACAAAGCTCTCTGCTCTAACTTCTGTTAAGATATTGAACTTCAGATTCTAAATCTTTGTGGACCGTACTGCACAAGTGTTGGTCTCACCTTGCTCTTGCTGAACAGGGTTTTCTTCTTGAAGGAGAACAGGATGATGTCTCTAAAGTCTGCTGGGTGTTTGACGCTGACATCCTCCGCTCTGTATTGCAGCACTCGAGACGTCTTGTTGATGATCCAGTATGGGCTGAAGAGTGACAGCAGTAGGCGGCTTGACGTCCTCGTCACGTGGATGCTCACGTCCACTGTCATGTTGGTGTCCGAGTCGCAGGTGAGAGACGCAGCAGAGAACTCCGGCATGTCCTGCGTGATGCGAATGTGTCCATGCCAGTCTCGGCCCTGATACCTCATCAGCACCAATGACACAATCTCACCTGAGACACGAGAGTTCAGCAGGTCTGACACACTTCCCTCTGGGAGCTCATAGGAGTCCACTGAGCTCTACGAAAGAAAGCCCAGATACATCAGATCAAATCAGATTACCTAAAACTAAACTGAATTACATTAGGCAAAACCAGATTGAATCAGAGAAAAACCTCACATCAAACCTGGGACCAGTGCTACAAAGCAGGATTTTGCCTTAGCGATGTAACTTCAGGGTTAACTCTGGGTTGTCCGTACTACGATGGTGGTTTACCGTCAAAAAAACAACAAACAAACTCATCGCAGATCATGAGAGGATCCCGCTGAAGCACAAGAGTGTTTGGGGACCGTCAAAACCCACTGGCATTTTCAGATGAACATCTCTATGAGAGATCTAATTTTGGTTGGAGGAACTGACAAACCTTTGTCAGCTGATTGAACCGTATGTGCCACACGCCGGAGTCGTGTGCTCACTGTCCCACTAACACACTGCACTGTATACACACTACCAAATTACATGCGGGAAACAGGCCAGTTTAGAGGAATACACAAATGTGATTCCTGTCAGACCCATAATGATGGAGCAGTGATTTTCACAACTTTCTGCTTTGCTGCAGCGACTGTGTTGCTTTTTGCCTGGATTTTGTCTTTCAGCTCTTCATATTGTTGGAGAATTATCGTCTGCTCCTGGTTAGTGAATTACGCTGCACTGCTGCTGCTACTGCTACTACAAGACGTGTCCATGCTTGTGATTGGTCAGATGCTGCAAACACTGCCCTTTCATGTGAACACACTCATACCTAGACTGTGAGAACCTGGGTTGACTTATGGAGTTGATAACCACCATCGCGTGACCGTTTAGCCTGATTGCAATTGTTAGGTTAAGTGAAGGCAGGTAACTGGAAGATCCTCTGGGTACGTTGAACCTCTTCGTAGTACAGGCCCCAGGTAAGATTAAACTAAATTAACCTAATATAAGTGTGTGTGTGTGTGTGGGTGTGTTACTACCTCCATCATGTAGCGGACAGTGTATGGCAGCAGGTTGCGTAGTGTGGCCACTGGATGCAGGTGGATCACATAGGCGGGGTCCCAGTCCCCTTCTCCGTGGCTGGCAATATGTCGCAGGTCATCAGGGACGGCGAGTGTGTTGACCATCAGTGGCAAGAGTCCACTCTCTGTGGCGGGACACTGCAGCAGCGAGCGCACCTCTGAGCTGTGATGCACCTGCTCCTTCCAGGCCACACAGGTGGAGGACGGAGCGTAGTGTTCTTCAAGAGGACCAGACGGACGGACGAACAGCTGACACCTGGAGGGACATCAGACCATCAACACCTGTGGCAGCACTTTGGCTTGTTGCCATAGAATTACAGAAAGCTGTGCTGACAGCACTTCTGAAATCATGTATCTGCTAAATTAACCTGTGTCAACCTGAGTGTCACTGCCTCTAAACTCTGACCTCCAACCTCTGACTAGGGAACTTGTCACTCTAAATCTCTAAATCAGTTGAATGAATGAAGTCTCTGTTTGAAGATTTACAGCTGACAGGAAGTGTGGGGGAGGAGATGAAACAGATATGTATTGTTATGTGTCCTTTAAAATGTCCCAGTGGGACAAAAACATTTTACTGGATTGGACAGACAGATGTGCCCCTATGGGACATGTCCTAAAAACTCAACCCCCCACCTCTGAGCAAGGCAGTGAGATGGTACCTGTATGTTTCCAAGGCAACATGAAACTCTGTCTCTGGCTCGGCCTGTCCAACGCTCTGCAGAGTCCGGGATGTGGGACAGTACCTCAGAATGGTGAACGGCACAGAGAAGTGATTCTTGATCTGAGGATGTAAAGATGAGGATACAGAGATAAAGATGAGGACCCAGAGCCAGATGAGACAGATGAGGAAATCCTCATGCTCAGACAGGGGACTGTGAAGACAGACCTGCAGGGGCGAGCGGATGGTGATGACCTTGTTGCCCTCTGCAGCATCGATCTGCAACAGTACAGAAATGGCTTCCTGCAACATTGGACCGCGGATGTTGTAGAGACGCCGTCCTGGCTTGTCCACGGCAATGTTGGCAATCTCACTGTACCCAGAAGGCACTGCAGGTTCAGAGACACATAGTTACTCAGTTGCATGCTACACAGACAGACAGTGGATGGTGAGGAAGCAGTCATCTGAGGTTTCTAACCCATGGTCAGGTTGAATAGGCAGCTCTCCTGCCGCTGCAGAGCCGACAATTTTCCCCGTGAAGAGGGTTCGAACATCGAGTGCTCCAGGTCCAGGCATTGCCCCTCTGCCAGCTCGTGAATTTTACCCGGCACCGCCGCTCCCACCGGCCTCAGGTTGGTGCTGTGCTGCACCATGAGCGGGATCCCCAGACAGTTCTTGATGGTGAAGGGGGCCTTCTCCTTCAAGGAGGAGTCACAGCTGGAGGCGGCACCCTCAGAGAACACCTAGTAAAAACATGTAGTGACATCATCAGTCTGCTGCGTCAAGCTACAACTGTGACCTCACATCATCACACCTGACGAGGTTATGTCACAGATGTGATGATGTCACTGGTGCGGTACCTTGCTGAGGTGGTGAAAGACATTGAGGCTGCTCTGGGACACAGTGATGTTCATAGTGTCCTTTGAGCAGATGCTGACAGATGTGCGTGGTTCAGGTAGAACTATGAAGTCGTCCCCGTGGACTGGACTCTTGTCCTGGACTGGACTGGTCTTTACCTGCAGGGACAAATGGCAACAGTGAGTGAGATCAGACCGTCCATCACACCTGCAGCAGTACAGGTGAGGACACAGGTGAAATCTGACTGGCCGCTCCCTGCATCACAGTAGAATGATGAGATGAACCATCAGGTAGTGTTGGCTGGTGTGACTCAAATTACACCAGGTGTGTTTGAAACCAGGTACGACCACAGAGCAGTTGTTTGTCATCATTTTCATTTCTTTCTTTCTTTCTTTCTTTCTTTCTTTCTTTCTTTCTTTCTTTCTTTCTTTCTTTCTTTCTTTAATTCTTATTACATGTTATCTTAACCATTTTGTGCTCTATGTCCTGCATGTTAATCACTGTGCTGCATGTTGCAAAACTTTTATGTTTTGAAAATGTGCTATATAAATAAAGTGGATATTGGATCGGATCACAAGTTTAAGTGATAGTTGTAGTTCCAGTTCTTTCTGCTGGTTCTATTTTCCCAGTGGGTGAATGACAACACAAACACAGGTCCCGCCCACAGCAGCTCATCACTTTGCTGCTCTGACTGAAGGTAACAGCCACAAGTCACTTCTCCTGGACTTCACCCAGATTGTGAACACTAGCATTAATCATGAGACACATAGACAGAGACGGCAGTTAGACAGTTTGACCTTGAGCTCCAGGTTCCATCTTCGTTTGCCGCTGTCTACACGTTCAATCAGAGGTTCCCAGACTGCATGGACTTCATTAAAATAGTTCACCTGCAGAGACAGCAGGTGTCAACAGGTGAGAAGCCAGGGATGGATTTAGGCGATTTAGGTATGGAGACAAGTGAGAAGAAAGGGACAGATTCAGGCAAAAGGACAAGGATGGGGACAGGGACGGGGACAGATAAAAGACAGGTCGTCCTCACCTCCAGTGTGATGTTGCTTGTCAGTTGCAACAGAGACGTCCAGTTCTTGGCTGTCCCGCTGAGGGACAACTCGGCGAGCAGCAGAGGGACAGTCCGATGACCAAGACCAGACTCCAGCGTGACCTGTACGACCTGGGGGACAACGACACCTCATCAACAGGAAAGAGTGTGTTTGTGAATAAAAGCGTTCAGATTTGTTACATGTCCCAGTACCTTGACCTCAGCGGTGAAGCTCTCGCCCTCATTGCGTCCATCCTGCTCTCTGAAGCTCTCTGTGACCTCAGAGGCAGGCTCCACCCCCAGGAACCAGAAGTTACAGTCGTAGATGTTCATGACAGACCACAGGTCGCCCACATTGGGCTCGGAATCCTGACTCTGCTCGTCACGCTGCCTTGCTGTCATGGCAGCAGTGATGGTTGTCACCGTGTTGAGGATAAAGGGAGAGATCTGTGGGACAGAGATGCTGGTGATGCCTTCATTGATGGTTTGTCTTTACATTATTCATGTGGTTCTGATTTAAAACGCGTTGTCTTTGGGTCCATGAATGTACCTTAACAATCACT
>OMNW01032405.1:18217-31988 GCA_900303245.1 Selene dorsalis
ATGCGACTGAGCAGGGTCTCAACACCTGTTGGGACAAAGTGAGACTGATGAGTAATAGAACATGTTGAGTTCACTTGTTCCTCAGTGGGCCCTTGGTGTTGCCTGTTTGAGCCACTAGATGAGGAACATCAGTGAGGGAACACATGAAGCTGATGGGGTAACGTGGTCTTACGGTGGTGACAGCCTTGTCATCCTGGTTTCGGATGAAGGGGCAGGCAAGGACCTTCAACTCCCTCAGGTTGGCTCTCATGTCCTGGGTGCCATCATCCTCCCCCTGCAGGCTGAAGTCACACTGAAACGAGGCCACCAAGGCGGGGGCGTCCGCCTTCATCAGGTTGGCGACAAACACCACCTCTGGGTCCACGACCACCGCCCGCAGACGAGTCCTGAGGGACGGGCCTGCTAAGGAGAAGGCAGAGAATCATCAGAGGGTTGGGATGATAAATAGAACAACCACTCTTGTTGTGTCTTGTTGAAGAATGCATTAATGCTGCTATGCTAATATCACCAAGGACAAGGACAGCCATTGCTGTCCTTGTTCCATTCAGGCTAAGTGCAGTTTACAGGATAGGTGTAGTCCCTTGCAGGCTATGACAACATGATGTGAATGAGTCATCTGAAAATTGATCATCTACCAAAATACCTATGATATGAGGTTGTCAGATTGCTCACTAAGTGTGTTTTACCTCAGTGGTCGAAACTAGTCTCAGTGCAGAACCCTTCCACTCCTTTTTTGTCTGTGTTCAGGTGTCAATCTTACCAGTCCTGGCATCGGCCCGGGGTTCGGCGGTTTGTCTCAAGGGCAGTTTATCACTGGGTGCAGAGGTGGCAGTCTGAGCCACATTCTGTGGCAGAGCCTGCAGGAAGAAATCTGCCACAGCCATCAGGAACTCCACACTGGCGCACAGGTAGAGTTTCTGCAGAACGGCCACCAGCTCACGCTCGCCACCCCTCTGTCGATATGTCACGTCGATCATCGTCTCTGAGCTGTCCTCGTCCCTCCGCCTCACCATCCTGTAACCATGACAACAAAAGGCTGGGTTTAAAAACATACTTAGGGGTAACAATCAATCAGAGAGCAGAGAGGCTTACGCCATTACCGTGACGTCACCCTCTCCATGCCAGTCCTCAGGTCGTCCAGTGTACAGGAGGTAAGGATGGTGGTCACCTCCATGCTGCCATTGGCCATGACCCACCCTGAGGTCTTAAGCAGGTGGAGGGTGAACTCCCCCAGTCTGAGGCGCTGCTGGTGCTGGAGGTCTGATGGCTGCAGGAGGCAGGAACAACAATCAGTTACCTGGTCCTGGTCACAAACACTACCAGGCTAAACCTGGACCAGATGAACCAGAGATGGCCCGTCCTGGACCCATCATACCAGAATCAGCTGAGCTACTGAACCAGAAACATATCAAAGTCAGATGCAGCTAATCCTGAACAAGAACTGATGCTGGTTCTGAACCAATTATACCGGAACAAGTTGAACCCAAATCACTGATACAAGAACCAGCTGATCTTAAACCATGATACCAGAACCAGCTGATCCCCTCAACCAGAACCAGCTGATCTGCAAATCAATGGCACCAGAACCAGCTGATCCACAAAACCAAAACCAGCTGACCATGAACCACTGACCCAGAAGCAGCTGATCTTGAACCAGCCCCTATTCTCATTCATTTCCACCAGGTTTTATTTCTTCATGTGACTGACCAGTTTTGGGTCACTGCTGTACAGAACCAGACCCAGAGACTCGATGTTTAGGTTGAACTTCAGGGACTCCAGATCTTCATCAGCTTCTTCATCACTGGTCAAAGTTGACATCCCAGCATCACCTGAAGACATACAGGTCACATGACCAAAGAAACCCAAACACATCAGCTATTTATGTGAGCATAATCATGTCAGACCTGATGGGGGGTCTCCGCCCACTTGAACCTGCAGGCCGGCCTCCTCTCGTCTTCGGGTGGTGGGCTCCAAGCTGCCAGCCTCTCCCAGGTTCTCCGTAAGGATCCTGAGTAGCACCTTCAGGTCGTCCTGGCTCAGCTCCACCTGTGGGCAGAGTATAGCCCTGGTTCAGAAAAATCTAACAGCTTGAACTGAGTCCACCAGAAAGACTATAGCTCAGCACAAACACAGGGAACAGGGGAAACTGCTGGTCTATCCCAAAACTAGGTCCTGGAGCTGATGTCTACAAAGACTAATGGGTCTGACCCCTAAAAACATTCTCACCACAAAGACCAGTGATGCTGTAGACAAAGACCATAAGAGGAGACTGTACCTGTGGTGGTCTACAAGTGGACTGGTTGTAGAGACAAGAACTGGAGTCAGAAACATTGGGACAGAGATCCAACAAACCTAATAGTCCTGTACTTGTCTATGGTCTGATGTGGTCTTCAATCAAATCATAGGAAAATCATGCATGCACGCACGCACATGCGCACAGATGCTCACACGCTCACACCTCCTCTTCCTACCTTCATGGGCTTAAGATCTCCATCGATCTCCACGGCAGCCATCTTCTTGTACCAAGAAGCTGCAAGGTTCCTCTTGATGTTCAGGTGCAGGTTGACTGGCTCTAACAGCTCGGTGTGGGGTTGGTCTGAGACCAGGTCTATAAAGGTCCTAGTGGACAACAGGAAATGGGTGTCTTTGTTTGGACTCAAATACTAACACAACTTGACTGACAGAATGAATAGAAGTAACAGTCTGAGAGGCTCCTGGATCAGGTTTGTGAGGGTCGATTTGACTCACCTGGAGAGTTTAAGATGTGTCAGCTGAACATTCATGTTGTCGATGACAGCTGGTAGTGGACATCCATCCACAGGCAGCAGGGAGAAGCTGTTTCCCACTGTGATCAAACCCAAGTCCATCACCAGTGCATCATGGGAGGTAGATGATTGGGGGATGATGATGACTGGAGCCTTCAGTTTGATGTCCATGGACAAACGGAAACTCTTCTGGGCAAAGTCTCGGACACTGGAAGCTGCCTTCTCAGCAGCCTGAGCTGTAGCAGCGCTTAGAGCTTCTTTAGCCGTCTGGAAGTTGCTGGTGAAGTTCTGAATTAATTTAAAAAAAAAATATATATATATCATTCAAACCAGTTTTTATAATTTAAACCTTAAGTCATGATTGGACCAGAGTTTCCTCCTTCACTCAGACTAGTTCCACCCACTTCCTGTTTCCAGAACCATAGAAAATTTAAAGACTGGGATGAGGTCTTGAGTTGTGGCTAAAAGGTGTTTTGAAACTTTGACTTTTGACCTTTAGCCACTAAAATCTAATCAATTCATCCTTGAGTCAAAGTGAATGTTTGTACCGAATGTGAAAAAGCTCCTTCGAGGTATCACTGAAACATCATATCCACAAGAGTGAGACAGATGATCTGAAAACAATATGGTTGCTCTAACCTTCACCAGTGTAGAGGAATCAAACCAATACAGTTGACATGAACAGATGTGAACTAAAAACCTGAAGTCAAAGGAGAGGAAGAAGCTGCGAATTGAGGACAAGGTCTCACCAACAAAGATGTGACGAACTTGTGCAGGTAAACCACCTGGATGCAGCCCATGTTCAGTTTTATTTTGCCATCAGTCTTGGAAGTGTCGGCGTAACCGGCGCCCTCCGTGGCGTTGGGAGTCAGACTCATGGCAAAGCTGAACACCTCATCACCCACATTGGAGATCGCCTGGAGGACAGGAAGTCACCACAGATCAACATGGCTCAGCACTCGGTACAGAACACAGTGGTTCAGGACGGACCCATTTAGTCCAGGTAGGACCAATCAAAGCCACGTTCAATGGTGGTCTGAGGTGAGCGGAGGTCACACAGCTGACTGACCTTCTTGTGGATGCTTTTGGGATCCACGTTGAGAACGATGAAATCTCGGAGGCGTGCTGATATGTGTGTCTGAGGTCCTTGCATCACTAAAGAGCCGTTAATCCCTGAAGGACAGAACCGGTCAGTTAAATGAGGTTGGCTCATTGTGGTGACAGGCTAACAGCTGCTACCTGACCTTACCTTGGACCTTGATGTCGGCCATGTTGCAGCTCTGGTCACAGACCAAAACATTGAAGGCTCCCAGTGTTACCACCACCTTCAGGTCGATGACCTCACTGTCTGCAAGTGACACCAGGGCAGCTGACAGGAAAACACAACAAAATACCACCATGAAAACGCTGACAGGTTCCAGTTCAACAATCAGATGCTTCACTGGTTTGGTGTGTGTGTGTTTTGTACTGACTGGACTTGGCAGAAACCATCTTGTCCTCTGTCCTCAAATTGGTCTCTCTGTCCACAGACGATACACTGCCTGACGACAGGGTACCCGACATGAAGTTGAAGGCTGAGAGCAGAGCCTCAGTGTGGAGCATGAAATCGAGCGAGGTGAAGGTCACCTGGAGAGCAGGTACACAACAGCTGAACAACATGTGATGTTATGACATGTTGATAATTCATGTACATTCATGAGGCTGTACATCATCGTTCAGGGGTGTCACTCAATCCTTTTAATTCTCTCCAGGACAGTTCTAGAAAGTGTCAATAATCAGGTGGTTGTGTCAGTGTCATTTTTACTGGGTTTTATTTCCCACAGACTTTGACATGGTCACTGTATAAACAAATGAAACCTGAATAGCAGAGACATGAGCTGACGATGTGCAGTGTGTTAAGTGGATTGACTGTCACTCACGTTGATCATCTGCTCAGTGTTCTTGTAGGTGGTGGAGAAGTTGGGCCCTGAGCGGTCAGCCTGTGAACACACACTTAGGTTAGTCACTGCTCTGACCAATCACAGCTCACCTGCGCCGTAACATATACTGTGACTAAGTGATGTCATCACCTTGAAATACTGCACTTTGAGCAGCTCAGCTCCAGACTCCACTGAAGAACTGATAAGACACAATGGCTCGCCACTTGTATCTGAAACAAGATGAAATCAGAGGAATGACATCAGCCCTGTCACCATCGAAACAACTACAGGACAGAGTAGAAACCACGACAAGACACAATAGAAATCATTACAGGACACCACAAGAACCACTTCGGAACATCATAGGAACCACACCTCTGAACTCCAGGCACTTCATGGTGATCTTGTTGATGTACATGGTAGCACACATGTCATACTTCCTGACTTTTGTGTCGATTCCCAGTTGAGCAACGTGAAAGAGCAGGAAAGGTGACTCTTTGACCTCTGCGGGTTTCTTCAGGGTCAGCAGCACCTTGACAAGAGGACAATAAGTTGACAACAAATAATTCATGACCAGACCGGCAGATACAGGACCTTTAGGACCATGTGGAGTTCAGCTTTGGTTCTTCAGGTTTTCAGCCTGATGTTCTCGAAGGATGTGTCATGTGTTTTAGACTCCGTACCTCTTTGATTTCAAAGTTGAGAAGAACGTTGACTGTGTTTTCAATTGGGCCTCCATTTATGTGAGGCATCACGTCAGCCCCCCTCTGTAGCGACACCACCGGCTGCTCGGCAATCTCTGCCTTCCCTGAGAAGACAGGACAGGTGGTATCAGTATCTGATTGGCTTCACATGGATCGACTCAGATTTCATATGTGACTGAAAAACAAAACCATCAGGACACAATCAGTCCTAACTCAATCTTATCACCATGCTCTTACCTTGAGCCACCTGTCTCTTTACGTCCATGCTGAGCTCTTTACTTCCCTCCCCAATGTTCTCCACCAGGATCTTCATCAACACAGCAAGGTCTTCCTCACCAAGAGTCATCTAATGGACACACAGTACAGAAGCATGTCTCAGTCTGACCGACAGTCTCAACTCCAACCACAGCACAAAGGAGACCTACGTTGAGGGATCGCAGGACTCCCTGGACCTGGACTCCCGGGATCTTCGTGAACCAGGAAGCAGCCAGGTTTCGGGTGATGAGCAGCTCTGTGTTGATTGGCTGAAGGATCTCAATATCTGGCTGAGAGGAGCCTGATGTCAGCGTGGTTCTGAAATGACAAAACGATTGGTTCGACATTTACTCAGCTTTCTGTCTCTGTTGGGTCTTCATCGCAGTCAAGTCGCAGTCTTTCAGATAAAGCCCCCCCTCTATTAAATATGAAAGGAGGCTCCCACATGCATGAGCTTTACACTGCTGACTTGTATCATCAGAACGGACACGTCCCGAACGGACCCAATTTCAAATTAAAATGCTGAATATCGCAGAAAGGCGACTTGTTTGCATCGCTGTCAAATGGCTCACTGTCCACTCGGCACTCGGCTCTGAGGACAGTTTGCTATTGTTCAGCAGGTCAGAGATCAGAGGTCACCACACATTGACACTGGTCCAGTTGATACCTGGAGAGTTTGAGCTGCGTCAGCTTCACGTCCATCTTCTCAACCACTGCCGGGAGAGGGAAACCTTCAGCAGGTAGCAGAGAAAAGCTGTTTCCCACCGTGATCAGACCCAGGTCCACCACTACTGCATTGTGGGAGGTGGAGGACTGGGGGATGATGATGAGCGGCGCCTTTAGCTTAATGTCCATGGACAGACGGAAACTCTTCTGGGCAAAGTCTCGGACACTGGATGCTGCTTTCTCGGCAGCCTGAGCCGTGGCGGCGCTCAAAGCTTCTTTGGCTGTCTGGAAGTTGTCAATAAACATCTAAAGGACAAAAGGAGAAAAGAGACAGAGACAGAAGTGGGGGTGTCAGGTAAGGTATTCACTGTCCCAACCAAAGTGTACAGGTTAATTTCATAAACCTTCAGAGGAGTCAGTTGAACCTCAGATTTTTACTATAACAGGTTCTTCTGAACCTGACCTGAACAGGAAGAGAAACTCCAAAGGTTTAGGAAACAACAATGAAAATCATTTAGTTCAAAACCATTTTTTAAGGCAGGAAGTGAGGTCACAGGCAAAGTTCACGTGACTGACGAGGGCATGGCAGTGTGGATGGGGGTAGAGGTTAATGACGGCAGCTGTGTGAGATGCGGAGCACGTATGGAGGAGGAGAACTCTGACTTCATCCCTCTATTTCTGCTCCGCCTGTTGCAGTAGACTCAAACGCAACCTGCCAGTAGTGTTTCTTGCGACACACTCGTCTCAGATGGGTGGAGCTTAAGCTTTTAAGAGCAACGGCGCTAACAACAGGAGGACAGAGAGGATGAATCCAAATCTGACAATAGGGGATGAAGGTGAAGGAGGTGATGAAGGTGAGTGAAGCTAAAGCAGCAGGTGAGATCAGAGCTGAGCTGGAAGCTCGTACCTCATCCACTGACGGACACTGAACGCAACAAGAAGCCTGAAAGAACCAAATACATCAACATGAGACAGAGCCACAGACAGAACCACAGAACCACAGACAGAACCATAGAGCCACAGACAAAACCAAAGACAGAACAAACTGTTTCTTGTTTCTCATGTTTTCTGCCCTTTTTCCCACCAGAAGAAGAACCCTGTAAAACCATTCAACTGTGATCATCCTCATCATCATCATCATCATTGTCGTTACTGGGATGAAGAATTTACAGTCATATGAAAGTGTAGGTTTTTCAGTCTGAACTGATCAGAGAAGAGGACTGATACCAAACCGATACTGATTAATTGTGTGTGTGTGTGTGTGTGTGTGTGTGGCCTGACCAGCAGCGACATGAGGAACTTGTGCAGGTAGACAATCTGGATGCAGCCCAGGCGCATCGTGACCTTCCCGTCCACCTTGGACATGTCACTGTAGCCCTCCCCCTCTGTTGCCCCAGGAAACAGGGATAGTCTGAAGCTAAACACCTCCTCGCCCATGATGGACACGGCCTGCAACAAGACCCAATCAGCTTTCAGAGAAGGCATCACATGGTTATCACTGTCTACAGTGTGGAAAGTGACTGAGACACCATGAGGATGTCAGATGCATCTACAGGCCACACCTTCCTATGGACAGTTCTGGGGTCGACATCCGTGACTACGATGTCCCTGAGTCGGGCAAACACCTCCGTTGCCTTGGCCTGCACCAAGACTGATGCATCGATTCCTGCAGGGCAGCGAACATTGAGCGTGGAGTTAGTTCATGATGTCTCACCTGAGCTCATCTGCTGCTGTGTAGCGTGAGTACCTTGGATTCTGATGTCAGCAATGCTGCCGCAGTCGTCGCACACCTCCACCTGGAAACAGCCCAATACGGCAAACAACTTGAAGGTGAAGACACCGCCGTCTTTGGCTCCTTTAGCCACTACAGGAGGACACACTTTCTGTCAGACACAGACAACCTCACAGACCAGGTGACTGACCTGAGGACCACCAGTCTAGACTCACCTGTCCGGCTTTGTTCCGTCTTCTCCACCTGCTTCCTTGAGTCCTGGTCACGGGCGGTGGTGAGCTGCGGTGGCAGGGCGCTGCTCAGGTAGCTGATGGTGGACAGCAGAGCTTTGGTGTGTAGGAGGAAGTGGAGGGAGGAGAACTCCACCTGAAACACACCAAGTAACCAGAGTTAGCTCCTCCCCCTCTCAGATCAAGGTCACTCCCTTCCAGTTTGGCCACAGTTCATGGGAATATTTACCATGAGGTCACCATGACCTTGACCTTTGATGAGCAGCAGGTTCAAATGAATGACACATATCTGTTGCTATGGAAACCTTTTCCCCACCCACCTTCAGTGTTTGTTCCGTGTTGTTGAACAGAGTCTGGAAGCTGGGGCCGCAGGGGTCAGCCTGTGACAACAGAGACACGCCGTCAGCTTCAGTGGTGTGTGTGTGTGTGTGTGTATTTGTGACCTGACAGGTGACTTGCTCACCTTGATGAACTCCACCCTCAGCAGGTTGGAGTCCTGCTGCTCTGATGACCTGACCAGGTGTAGAGGTTCCCTCCTGTCATCTAAATCAGTTAAAAAAATAAAACATTGTAACAACAGGCCACACCCACTGACAGGTCACAGGGAAAAACTCTGCCCCCGATCACCTGCTCATAGATAGGTCAGGTGAATGGGTCTCACCTCCATAGTAGTCCAGTGTGACTCTGCGTAGGTACGAGGTGATGCTCAGGTCAAAGCTCCGCTTTTTCCCCTCAGCACCCAGCTGACAGATGCTGAAGGACAAGACTGTCTTCTCCTGGTCCACCTGCCGGGTCAGCTCCAACAGCACCTGAAAGCACCACATAAGTCAGAATTACACTTACTCACTTACTCCACCCACCTGCTGTGAGTCACATGACCACATGACTTGAAAACAGGGGAGGGACAAACATACCTCTGTGACCTCAAAGGTGAAGTGAACATCAGTGAGTTCATCCAGAGCCAGACGCAGGTCGTCGTCCGTTGAACGTTCGCTGGTCTCATCGTCTGAGTCTAACATAGAAACACAATCTGAGTCTCAAAGTAACACAACCTGAGAACATCACAGTAAGAAAAAAAATCAGTCTTCATCAGCCGGTCAGATCACGCGAAGCTCTGACCTGTTTCCATGGTATCAAGGAGGGAGGAAGGGAGGCCAAGCCCCTGTGGTCTGACTTCAGCCAATGACAGAACCTACAGAGAAACAAAGAGACAGGGCTGAGATGAAGTCCTGGTGCCCCCCTGTATTACCCTGAGTCATCCCAGTCAGACTTAACTGGGACTTGAAGTGTACCTTCTCCGTGGGAGTGGAGGGGGAGGAGCCCATGTTGGGGAGGGGGATGCTGTCAACAAGCTCCAAAACATTCTGGATCTTCTGGTCCGAGATCTTAATGTGCAGCAGGGGCAGCTCCCCTGACACCTTGAATCTGGAACACAAGTAAGTGGGCAGATGAGTAGACAGGGGACAAGTGAGTGGACAGGTCAGTGGACAGGTGACAGTCTTACCTAGGCATTCTGGCATCCTTGTCCACCATGCTCTTGGCCAGGTTCACAGTGAAGTCCATGGGCTGCAGGATGTGTTGGAGGGAAGAGCCTTGAAGCCGAGCTGATGTCCAGTCCTCACCTGCAGTCAACACAGTGTTGGAAAGGTTCATGAAAAAATCCATCCTTTTCAGTTCACTGGTCTCGGTTCGGGTCATGTGTGTACCGTTTGGTTCAGGGCAAATGCAAAAAAGCCTTGTACCAGATACATTTTTCATTTGTCTTGGGGTGTAGTGGGTGAGTTGAAAAAATAACGTGAATATTACCCGAGTACAGTACGCTCATAGTTACTGTAAGACCAAAAACAACCTTTACAATTAAAAAGCCAAAACTTCATCAACAACCTGTTCAGAGAAACATGAACATGTAGAGACACATGTTGTAATGTGATAACAGACCATGGAGGTCTGCTGTGTCATCAGTGAATGCTTTATTGTACAATGTTTGCACAATAACAATAAAGAATTCATTCATTCATCCCTCTCACTGCAAGTATTAACAAATGCATTTTATCATATTACAAAAGCATTGCCATTTTCACTTTTAATAACATTAAACAAATACAGAAAGACTACAGTCTTATTGTGAGGACATGTTGCATGACCAAATTACCAAATTACTATTTACAGTTTTTTAAAACTGTAAATAGTGAATTATTAGGCCAAATATTCATGTCTTTATCCATTAGAACCATACATTCCACATCTAGTGTGTGTGTGTGTGTGTGTGTGTGTGTGTACCTGATTTGCTGTAGAGCACCTGGACTCGTCTAAGCTCCACGCTGTATCTCTCATATGCTCGATCCATGATCTCCTCTAAAGAGGAAGAGGAGGAAGAGGACAAGGCCACGGTGCTCTGCTCAACACTGTGCAACTGCAGACGAACACACAGACACAAAAATAATCACACACAGACATGCAAATAAGCCTACACTCAGAAACAAAAATAATCACACACACAGACCTGGAGGCTACCAAAGTCCACAATGATCAGATCTGACATGTCCTTGTAGAAACCAGACTTTGGGAGGAGCAGGTAAGATGGTTTCAGGTCGATCCTCAGGTCCAGAACCTTCCTGGTCTCAATGATGTGAGACAAACCTGCAAAGACCAGAGCCATCAGACTCCTGACAAGGACAGACTGCCCACTACTGGACCTACTGGATCCAGAATTGTCTGGCCCGATGGAGTCACACTTTCATTGACATGAGAAAGAAACAACCAATTAGCTTCTTGTTCTTTATCAGGACCTCAGTGTCTGGACATTGATGCCCAACCCTTTTAGATCTGGATCCAGACCTGTGGATGCAGACCTTCTGAGACTCAGTGTCAGGTCCTCTGAAGATTAAAAGTAATTAAATCATGACCAGGATCTGGACCAGAACCTTTGATCTTGTGAATCTAACCTGTGGCGGTTTTCTCTTTGATCTCCTCCAGCTTGGAGAGTGTGGCTGAGGTCAGGACCTCCAGGTCCACACCTTTCCCTGTCTTAAAGAAGTCAACGACACTGTTCACGGTCATCTGGAGATCAAGAGGACACAGAGACCAGAACCAGGACCACATGTTAATACTTGTTTCTACATGTGGCTCTTCTGATATTTCAGAACATCAGCTGTTTACCGCGTCGTAGATGATCTCCACTGGCTGAGAGTGGACTCTGAGCAGCTGGTCAGCAGCGCTCTCCTCTGGGTTCAATTCAAACACAACACTGAGCAGAGAGGAGGAGGAGTCTCCTACTGAGGCAATGAGGGAGGGTACCGTCCCCTGTTGCTGTAAGCCAGTAACATACCAGTGCTGCAACGCCGCCTCCACCCTGGAGGACAACACAGAGTTTCACATCAAATGCATCAGTGTTTTTATACACTTTAACACCTGACAGTAGAGTCAGCTGATGGTGAAAAACCTGATGGTGGACTCACCTGACAGCCTGAGCTCCAGGTCTCTGAGATATCTTGGTGCTGAGGTTTAGCATCTCAATCTTGAGGATCTCAGGGATGTGTGGCTGCTCTCTGACTGTCACAGACGTTCTCAGAAGCTGGAAAGTGACGACGACGGCAACATACTGGAACAGAGACACAGTGTCAGGTGTTTCCTGTGGTGTGCGCTGTAGGATGAGTCAGAAGACCTCAGCAGGTGAGCCTACCTGTCGGGGCAGAGCCAGGTTGTGGGAGCTCCCACTGTAGCCGATAGCAGTGTAGAGTTTCTCCTTTTCCTCGGTTGTCATGAGTTCATCCAGTCCAGAACCTGAACACCACAGAGGAGGATATTAGTGGACTTCCAGGATACTTTTGAAGCTGTACCTCCAGCTGACAGAGGTTCACACATAGCGTCTAAAAATGTGTGGAAAACACCAGCTGTGGTGTTTTCATACTTATCCAAGGCGCTTGGGAGGTTGCGCTACTGTCGTGTCTGCCGTTATTAAGCAACCAAAACCAAATTTTTCCATCTCTGTGCGCCTTGGATGCGCAGGAAAAAAAGGCGTGTTGCACCTCCTGCACTCCGTGTGGGCGTGGATTGTGAGTGTGAAAGGCGTGCGGCTACATAGAAAATAATGGAATTGTGCATGCAAAAAACGCTACATGTGAACAGCTCCTTAGTTCGCACTGATAGCACTCTAGCTGTTTATGGATCAGTATGAACAGTCACTTACTCTCTGCCTCCTTGCTCTCCTCCTGCTCCTGCTCCTCCTTCTTGGCCTTCCTCCCGAAGAAACTGCTGAAGAAACCCCCTCCCTGCTTCTGCCCCCCCACCGCCTTCTTCCCCACCAACTTCTGCCCAGATCTGATCACCTAGACAAAGAAGAAGTCACGTGTTAATGTGGACTCAGGTGTCAGTATGGACACCCCAGACTAGCGTCACCATGGTTACCTCCATCTGGGCCTGTTGGCGGGCCAACGTGATGTTGAAGACATCCAGAACTTTTTCCAGATCCTGGAGGACACAGACAGCAGAGACCAGATAAGACTGCGGTCACTTCAAACTAACCCTGACCTCTAGTTGAACGCTGACTTTTTTCCAATCCCTGACCTTGTACACATTCACACTGCATGTTCATGTGGACATGAACGTGTATGTGTTCATCCACACGCACCTGGATCTGACTTTCTGTGTCAGGGCTAGACCTGCTCTGATTCAGCAGTCGGGTCTTGTAGGCAGTCTTGTAGGCCTTCAGGTTCTCACGGTGCTGCTTGATGTTGACCCAGGACCACATGTGACTGCAGCGCCGGATGTGGACTTCCAGGATGCTATTGAAGGTGTACCTCCACCTGACAAAGGAACGGAAACAACGACACCACAGACCGTCAGAGGCTGAACACGGCTTGATCGGGCTACAACAGTAATGGAAGACTGCTGCACCCCCCGGTAGGCTAAAGCTTCCACCTGACAGGGATCATCCTCTAATGACCCCGTGACCTTTCCTCAGGTGAGTGTCCCTGTTGGGATATAAACACTAGGGGTGCCAACAGGACCATTGTTAAACTCACCAGACTTTGGAGTTTTTGTGAACAGGGACTTCAGGCCTGAACTTCCTGTAGGGGGCATTCTTCACCATATAGTCGATAGACTCCAGCACCTCCACCATGGTCAGGTACTGCAGTGGACATCATGATCCAGACCAACACGGGACAATTAAAACACAGCACTGCACTGTGGTTACGCAGGCATCTCACTTGTCTGTCTGAGTCTCACCTGAGGCTTTGTCATCTCAATGCCAATGTTCTGAACCTCCAGGTGAAGGGTTACTTTGGGAGACTTCAGATCTAGATCAGCGCTTGGGTTGATGCAGATTTTAGCAGAGGCGAAGATGGGCCTGAAAACTACACAGATAAACTCCAGTCACACACACAGGTACACACACCTGTACAGCCTGATGACATCACACATAAGCTGATCATCAACTGACTGAAGGAGACTCACTGTACTGATAGTGAGGCAGCTGCTGGTCCTTACTGCTGATCCC